>CAIGRF010314303.1:0-15985 GCA_903798235.1 Fraxinus ornus | reverse complement strand
AGAGAACAAAAAAAAAGTTATAAAATTTAATTTTACCATTTATATCAAGATTTCCTGCTTCAATAAGCTTTGGAATGTGAAGTGTCAAGGCCATCTCTGCTGCTGCACCTGGTAGAAAAGCTACTGGTTCAGCTCCCATCTTTCGGATATCATCAAGAATCCATCCAATTGTAATATCAGCTATGACACAACTAATCTTTTCATCACAGCTAACCTTCTCCATCAGATTTGTCAAATTTCTCGGCAACGTTCTTCTAAGACTTTTGTTGATGATAAAACCATTGTTTCTATCATCATCAGGCATCAATCCGTCAGGAATTGATGTTAGTTCTATGCTTCTTTGCTCCTTATCTTCCTCAGACATTGCAGCAACTACTTTTGCATGTATATATTCTGTGTTAACAAATGTAACCTTGATTCCATGATTGGCAATTTGTCGAGAGAATTTCATGAGTGGCCGGACATGTCCTTGAACTGGAAATGGCACAGCCAATATATGTGGTCTCCTGCCCTTCACTCCCATCAACTCTTGCTCTGTTAATGATTGATCCATCTTCAGATCTCTGTGTCTGTGTGTGAGAGAGAGATTATAATAATAGCACGGCTTTAATGAAAAGTCATAAAGTCTAGTGCGTTTTGTGATTTCCCATTTAAAATGAACACCACCTAGTGCATAAACAGGAGGACTGATATTTTAACTTTTTTCTTTCATTCTTAGGTCCGTTTGGCAAAGTTGCTTATGAAACTGTTCGGATAATTTTCTATATTTTATCAGACTAAGCTTCCTTATTTTAACAACATAAATGTTTCTAAATTATTTGACGTTAGAAAATTCAAGGATGTCCATGTCACCTTCTACAATAAGAGGGGTGGATGATGGATCACGCTCATGCAACAGGACTATTTAATATGACCATTGAAGAAATAAAGAAATAAAACTAAATACAGCAGAATCATCTTCATTTTTTCAGATGATTAATAAATGTTTCGAAATTCTGAAAAGAAGATCCCGATTCATTGACACTCTCGACAGACATTTCCTTCACTTTCAAAGAATTTTCTTTAATACTGTGATCAGAAAACAACATTCCTATTCTGGTCTTAATTTCATGACTTGATCTGAGTCCATTCTCATCAGGGTTGAGTCTCAAACCAATCTTCCACATATCACAAATATAATTCTGGTTATGGAATTGATCTGCAAAGTAAGGCCAGCACAAGAAAGGGACCCCCATGCTTAAGCCCTCTATGGTTGAGTTCCATCCACAGTGGCTTAAAAAACACCCAATAGAAGAATGAGCCAATACTTTTTCTTGAGGTGCCCATTCTACGATTTTCGCCCGGTTGGCCACTCTTTCCTGGAAACCATTTGGGTACTCAGCGTGTGATCCATTGGCAAGATTTGATCTAACGACCCATAGAAAGGGTCGGCCTGAATGTTCAAGGCCTAACGCGAGTTCATGTAACTGATACTGAGAGAAAATGGCAATGCTGCCGAAAGAAACATAAATCACTGAGCCAACTGGTTGGTTATCCAACCAGCTTAAACACGTTGTGTCCTCCACCCAAAAGCTACCACCACTGGCTGAAGATTTTAAGTTATTACTACTAAGTAATGGTCCAACGGGGCAGATTTTGGGAATCAATTTACAAGCTGATGATTCAATTTCATGAAAAGTATTGCAGAGAAGCCACTTAGCATGATGTGCTGTTTGTTCGGCGGTCAGACAACATTCAAAGAAGATCTTTTGAGTCTTGAGGTCACTCGAGAAGCTCCAGGACAGTTCATTTCTTTTCCAGGGAGGTATCTCATCACTGATGTTGATCAATTCACTTTGCACCATTGTTCCTGAAGCAAACAGATTGTTATATATATGTGTATGAATGTCGATTGAAGGACTATCCAATCCAAATAAAAATACAGACTCCACAGTAAGACTATCTGTCCAATAATACTCTATCTATTCAGTCCAAAACGCTGTGAGCACTTCAGGTACGCCTTGAGGCTCGTTCAAGCTTTTGAGCGTGGAGGGTACATCGGTGGTCCCTTTTTTTGCAAGGAAACTCTGGTGTTTTGAAAATAATTTTCTAGAGAGCTGGCAGTTGCCATATTTTGAAACGAAAATAAAGGAGAAGGATTAAATGGAACGAAGAAAGTAATCTTCAAATTTAATTTTACCGTTTATATCGAGATTTCCTGCTTCAATAAGCTTTGGAATGTGAAGTATCAGGGCCATGCCAGCTGCTGCAGCAGGAAGAAATGCCACTGGTTCAGCTCCCATCTTTTTGGCAATATCAAGAATCCACCCAATAGCGATATCAGCTATGACACAACTAATCTTTTCATCCCCATTTTCACAGTTGATCTTCTCGATCAAGTCTGTCAAATAGCCTGGCATTGTTCTTACAAGACTTTCTGTGATGATAAAAGCATTTTCTCGATCATCCTCGGGCATCAGTCCATCAGGAATCGAGGCTAATTCTATCCCTCTATGCTCCTGATCCACAGACTGTGCAGCCAGTACTTTTGCGTGTATGTATTCTGTGTTAACGAAAGTAACCTTAATCCCATGATTCGCAATTTTCTGAGACAATTTCATGAGTGGCATGACATGCCCTTGAGCTGGGAATGGCACAACCAATGCACGTGGTCTCTTGCCATTAACTGCCATTGCCACTTCTTGGCTTGTTAATGGATGCTCCAACTCGAGGTCTGTGTATGTATTTGTATACAAGTCATAACGATGTACATAACAGTGAAAGTTTAAGTTGATAGAGAAATTAATATATATTAAACTGAAGATAGGACTGATTCTCTTTGTTATATCCTTTGAACAATCCAATGATCGAATCATCTATGAACTTGTCCATGCACAAAATGTGAACATCTTCTAATATGATATTACTGTACGTATTATGAAATTTCTTTGAGACTGCATAACACATCCATCGAGTTAAAACTTTACATCGACTGCTTATGTTGTTCTTAATAATTAATCAGCCCTATATGGTTTGGCTGAAAATCAGTTTTTAGTAAATTTTAATGAGAATTCATGAAATGAGTGGTTGAAAAGTTGTAGATCCCATAAAATTTATAATTAAAATTAATTGTTGACTTTAACTTAGATTTTTATAACTTTTTAAAATTAAATAGGCAATGCTTATTCTCCATCTATCCCATAAAAATAGGCTTGTTTCTATTTTCACATAGATTAAAAAATACATAATTAATCCAATTGGAAATATAAATTTTTCTTACAGTGCTCCTAATATACTACATTAAATAATTGTCTAATAGTTCATATTTGTTAATAACAATGCATATTAAATAGATGAATATTAGAAAATTGAAAAAAAATTATCTATACCCTCAACAAGAAAAGTGGCCTATAATTTGGGGTAAAAAAAAAAAAGCAAATCTATCTTTATGGGACAACGGGGATGTCATTTTTCGCATGAGTAATGCTATTCATTCCCACTGGGATTATAAACACAGTTTATGTGTCGTTAATGTGGCACTAAATGATAGGTGAAATTAAATGACCTTTCATTTAACCTATCATTTAGAACAACATAGACTGTGTTTGTAACTCCACTGAGGATGAGTAGCATTACTCTTTTCGCATTCTACTTTCTTCAGAATTAACATTTTCGCGTGTCACGTTGTGTTGTGTCACTTTATCTGTTTCAATTTTCGTGCAATCCAAGGTTTCATGTATTTAATGATCTAAAAACTTTGTCCACACACAAACAACAGATGAAGCTATTGTTTTCTTTTCTCAGCATTATACGGCTTTCTGATAAATACGGCACATCTTTTACATTGGTCTGCAGTTTGACTTATTGAGGCCGAATGATGCCTGCAATATGGAGAATCTCATTTATGTTGTCATAGAACCCAAAATTCACAAAGTTTGATACCTCTACTCTTATCTTATTATATATTGTCTCTATGTTTGTCTTTGTGTACATATGAATTATTTGTGTCATTTTCTTTAGTTATTTTATTCACTTGGATGATGCAAACTTTTGTGTTTTCTTTCTACCAATTGTTATAATCATGTCACGTCTGATGTTATATCTTTAAAAAAAATCTAGATTAGTCCGTACTATAGAATATATAGAACCATGAAGGCCTTATCAGGCAACACGGAATGGTACAAATCATTATTAGCTTATATAGTTGAGGCAAAAGTATAACACGAGTTTGCATCTAAAAGACTGAACGACGTTATGGAGTTTCTTGATGAATTCCACTACTAGAATTGGTGGTTGGCTCGACACGTCTACTCTTTCGTTGGAGGTCAGCTCAGAAGTCTCAAAAAGATGAGGAGTGCAGAATACTTTTGAGACAAATTGAGTGAAGTAATTGAAGAACAATACTATAAGAAGAATGGCAATGAACACAGTATGCCTGGAGAAAACTGTGCTTATGAAATATGTTTCAAGGGATATAAATCTACACAAGTGGTTGAATTTTGGGGTCGAAGTGCTTCAATTACATAGGAAGCTAGTTGAAAGACTAGGGTACCATGCTTACCAAGTTAACATGAAACTATAAAACTATGATTCACATTCAAACATATTCTGTAATGTATTTCTTTTTCAATCCCACTGCCGGCACAATTTGGGTGACAGTTTGGTTGACAATGCTGAGGTGTAAAAAAAAAAAAAAAAAAGCAGCAAGCAAAAACTGGTTTCTTTAAAAACCGGTCTCAAACCCTTTTGCCCCAAGAATTCCCAAATTGAAACCCTCAAATCCTCTCCAGCTTTTCAATTTTCAGGCAGCATTGGAACCACCACCCAACTCCTTGCCCCCTCCAGCAGCCGCCTAACCACTTCCACACTCCTTCCTCCATTCCTGCCGGCGACGAAGATGCAAGATTGCTGCTGGCGACAAAGATGAAAGATTGCGGTCTCTAGTATATTTGGGGGTAAATCGCAATTTGTGAATAACCAGAATGGAATGGGTCGGTTTAAGCTATCAATTCCTTTTTTGGTTTATCATTCCAATACTTGCCATGTCATTACATTTTAAATTACTGTTTATCATTCCAATACTTGCCATGTCATTAAATTCTGTAAAAAAAAAACCGTCAACCACAAATGTACAGGAAGCTTAGTTCTTTTTTAGCCCCCCACGTATAAAAATGGGGATAACATCTCTTGAAGTAAAATCAAGTGGGTAATGAAACCACGGGAGATGAGTTGCAAAGCAACAAAATGAGAGAAATCCATTCTGGAGTTAGATCGAGTCCATCTTCAATAGTATAAATTAATATCCATCCTGCCTCCCCAATACGACAAATATCTCCAGCTACTTCGGAATGGAAATTAAAACTAACATAAAAATCTATGGGTAAAAGTTGAACAAATAACGAAACATTCTACATGGGTGCTTGCATTCTCAAGGGTACAAAGCAGGGCGAAAGCTTTCTATGATTACATCATAAATCCAAAATCCAAGTTACTAACTTTTTGGGCTTGACCGAGGTCCCAAGCCCATGTAGTTTGTTACCAATCCCATAATGCCGAACCTGGTTCCAGAAAAAACAAAACAATGGCAATCATTAATCCACGAGGAAAACAGACTATAAAACAAAGAAAACGTCTAGTCTTTCCTGCAGGGTCAATAAATCAGATGTGTACCCATCGAGTCAAACAAAAACCAGATCTGATCAATTACCTTACAGCACCTATAGTAACATAACGGCCTTTCCAATTTATTTTTTATGCATAATGGCTTAAATCTTCAACTATTAATATCAGATGATCACAAAATATTTAGCTCCATCTCCTAACATGAGCATCCAGTGTACATCTAAAAAAAGTACTGGTAATGAGAGGGCAAGTGCTTTGCCAAGTGTATCACCCAAACACAAAAGGAAGGTATGAACTAGCATAACCAAGTTGATTCATCCCTTTCCAGTTCTTAAAGTATCAAACTTCAACTTTCCAAAGGCGACAAACTCTATTTGTTTCTAGTTTCACCCAACAAAAGAACCCCGAAAACAAAACATAGAGGCAACAATAAGAAGTTATATATATAGATATATATATATATAAAGGAAAAAAGCGAAGTTACACGTCTCAGGTGCCACCAAAAATTTGCAACTTCCCTTGAGGGAACGCAAGGTGCAAAAGTCTAGGGCATGCATGGGCTCTTCACTTGTTCTCTTCTCTAAAATATCTTTTACGTTGTATGGGTTAGATTGTGTTTAACCAAAAATACACTTCACATGTTTTGATGACTTTTGAGCTAAGACAAGCCAAAAAGTTGAGGTTGGCAAAAGATTAGTCCAAAAAGCATGGTCTAAGGAGCTAACTCCTCAAGCATCCTGATGTTAATGTCATGAGGCACACTAAGTGAAGGCATATGAAATGAATCGATTCTTGAACTAAAAACACTTTATTAAAAGTTTTCAAAAGAAAGAGGAAATTAAGAACACTTTTAAACTTAAAACTTTCAAAACTTAAATGATGTGATTATCAAAAACATCATAAAATATCATCTTTCTTTTGAAAACTTTTATGTTTTTAATAAAGTGTCTTAAGTTCAAGAATGGATTCGTTTCAAATGGTATAAGAGCGGGAACAGTGAATGCGCGGTCACTGCACAATGACTTAAAATCATTGTTCACAGATTTGTTTTAATTATGGTAATTAACATATTATATATGTTAACTAACTTTTTGATTTTTGATATAATTAAATAAAAAAGAAAGTTTCCTTAATTGATTTTTTAATTATGGCAGCGGTCCCTCATCTATGGACAGATATGAAACTTGGCCCCTAAACTTTCACCGACGTGCGATATGATCCCTAAATTATAGTTGATGTGTAAATTTGTCCATGAACCGTCGTCTCTATATAAATTGGTCCTTGAACTATGGTTATCGAGCAACTTGGTCCATATACTTAGGCTAATGACAAGTAGAGAAATTTTAGGTTATTATANAGCGGATTACGAGCTTGCTTATAAGCTTTAGACAAAAAATCAATGATTTGTAAAATTGTAAGATAATTATTAATGATTCATTGATTTTATCAGAATACTTATAAATATGGAATCTGAGTTCTCAATAAAATACATATTTGAGTTTTGAATTTTTTTTTTATTTTTTATTTCTTCTCTTATCTCTTTAATTTTATAACATTAGTTTTCGTTTTAAGTTAAAGCATAATTAGGGTGTGTTTGAGTCACATTATTTTGGAAGAATGTATTTTGGAATAGTAGATTGATGGAGAATGTGCGGTTGGAAAAGAAGGAAAAGTTATTGATGTGATGAAAAATATTATTTTATTGAAAAATGTGTTGAAAATGACTATAAAAATGAAAATGAAAATTTTAATGTGTACCAAATAGGGGCTAATTTTATTAATTTGCAGCCACGTGATTCAACAATGTTCACAGGCCTTCTCAAAAGAACACATATTAGGATTAGAGGGAGAGAAATAGAAACATATATTTATCATATGGTCATTGCAAGAGCTATGTGCTTATTGGAGGTGGAGAGGATGAAAGATTACAATAAAAATCAGTTATGTGATGCCAGATAGAAGAGGCTTTTCCTAGTCTGATATTATCAAGGTTTCAAACTATGAAAAATGGAAGATATAAATTTTGTTGCACTTACTCAACTAGTTGAGGAACAAAATATTATTTCATAGCCTCTGTGAATTACTGAGTTATGAATACAGCAAATGAGCTCAAGTTGAATGATGTCTAGAAGAATTCAAATAAAGTTATATTAGGATCTCATATTTTTTATTTGAGATGGAGGGGATGTCTTCGTGGAAGCTTCAAGTGATGATCAAGAGCCTAAACCTGGGGAATTGATTATGAGCAGCCTCAGTGCCTGTAGTTTGGTTTGCCTTAAATTACCAACTTCTAATAATTGTTGACATATGAATCTAGAATGCACTGAATGGAGGTTAAAATTGCATTTTTTGAAGAGCATTTGGAAGATGTGTGTGTGTGTGTGCACGGGGTGCACGCGCTAGTTCTTACAATAATGCGTGAAGTACCTAGCCTTGGTGTAAAAGATTTGAGGTTCTTTCGTGATTCTAGTACTTTACATCGAGAACATAATTGCTAAAAACTATAGGAAGTTCATTGATGCCAGTAACAAGAGGCCATTTTTTTGGTTTGCCTCAAGAAACTTATAGTAATAAAACAACACAAAAGATATTAAATGCACAAGTGTAACCCCATAATACTCCTAATGAGAAAAATTGAGCTTAAGGCTTAATATTGGGAATTCGGTAAGATGTAGGGAGACAAAATGTTTCAAGTTCCCAACCATGAGGGGTTGCTCAATTGGTCAGGCCTTGAATTTGCTTTCCAATGGTCATCAATTCGAGTCCCCTCAGGCCACTGAGGTAAGTATCTGGCCGTAAACTTTAGTGTCTCGTGGGATTAGTCGGGGTGCGCGCAAACTGGCCCGAAGACCCACGGTTATTAAAAAAAAAAAAGAATGTTACAAGTTCCATTGTAGTATTTCCCAAAAATTTAGAAGAAAAATTCCCTACTCCATTATCAATCTAGCATACCCAAATGTGAAGAAGGAGCTAAAGTTCTCAACCGTTGCAGCTATAAATCATATATTTGAGTCGTACTTGTTAAAGTGCAAACCAAATCAAGGGCACCAAAGTTTTCCAAACTATCTATGGATCATAAAATTGATGTCTGCATATATTTACATGTGTATAAGTGTAAACAATTCCTTGAAAAGTTATAACTTACATCATAGCCATAGAGATCTGCTTGAGATCGTTCTCAACATTCCTCATGTTAGCAAGCGATTGTGCACAGAATATAATCGCGAGCCACGAGCAAAGAGTGTACTGAATAAATCCAACAATAAAATCAATTAATTACACCTCAAAAACTAAATCTATCATCACAACACATTTACTAGCATGTGAAATTCATGCATCGATGAGCAATTAAAACCATAGTAATCATTTAAAACATAAAGACAAGTTTCCAAAGTATGAATACGCACTTTTAATGTATGCTTATTGTTTAATCAACAAATGATGATAGAACATGCTAACCCGGAACATTGCGCCAAAAACACCGAATATGACAGCGATGAAGCCAGAGTAATCAACTGGGACGTCTTGCGGGGCCACAATTGACGGCTTGTACGGCCGCGCCGCCGATGGTTGCCTAGGATCGTTCGACTGCGACGCCATCTCTCTCTCTCTCCGTCCCACGAGATAAATGTAAATTGCACATTTAGCCCCAATATATATATTTGAAGTTGAGGCATATAATCCAGTTTGGTACATGTTAGAATTTTCATTCTCATTTCAACCGTACATTCTTCAATAAAATAATATTTTTCATCACATCAATAAATTTTTTTTTTCAATCACATCACATTTTTTTTCAATCACATCACATCCTAAGCTTTCTATTTTATTGAAAATGACACTTTATCCTTAATTGTGTTTAAAATAAGATGTCTTATAAATATTACAGACGATAATTATATTCACACCACGATTTTTATTTTTTGTACAAAATTTTAATTGCACTTAAAGTTCTTAATCTTTGCTCATTATAATACTTATGTCCTTAATGATTTTTCATATCATTTTTATCATCAAACTTTTCATTAGTTAATACATTTTATATTTGATAACAGCTTTTATATTTAAAAATTCGTTGAAATGACGTAAAACGACTTACTTTTCCAGCATATTTTAAAAAATAAATAAATAAAAAGTACAAATTTTTTTTCCCTCACTTCAAAGAATGAAAACAAATTATTTTGATATAAAAGCATCATCAAGAACCATACGTATTAATTAATGAAAGTTTGAAGATAAGAATTCGACGGAAAAATGTTAAAAATAATAATTGTTATAATGAGTAAAAATTGAGGAGTTTAACCGCAATTAAAATGTGATGTATCAAATAAAAATTATGATGATAATATAATCACCTTATTACAAAATGAAATGAAAATAAAGCTGATGGATAGTTACATCATGCACACTTATCTTTCCCATCCACTTCATCCCACCTTTGTTGATCTATTGCTAATGGCTACCACCATTGACGCATCGAAGCTTAGCTTAACCTATCCATCTGCGCATTTTCCTCCTCTACTCGTTGGCCTTTCACTATTCACTCGTGTAATTCTTTTCAAATTTAAGAAAGAGGATTCGATTATTGATCGACGTAGTTAAAAGTTGGTATAGAATTTTCTCAAAATAAATAAATAAAGTTGGTTTGTATTTGTTGACGTTGAAAAATAAATAGATAAATTTCAAATCAACTTAGAGGATAAACATGGATTTGATTAAAGTATAATCAAAGGATTACAAATGGTAATACAATAATTTCATTTCCTTATAAAATGAGATATTTGAAATATGAGAAATATAAGACAGTTTGTAATCTTCTTGTCTTCGTACTCTTTTTTCTCCTTTTTTGCTTTTTCCTCCTTTTATAGGAGGACATACACATGCATCATGTACTTCATGTATTGTCAACTACAATTTCGAACTGAAGAAGTACACTTATTGGTGTAATTAGATTGATTGTCGAGCTCGATTTGTCGGGTCATTATGAGTTAAACCTGCAGGTGGTCCCCAGTAATTAATGAATTATTTAGGAGATGAAGCTAAGGTGCTTGATTGGAGGATTATATGGGCACCGATGTAAAACATTTTCATGTGCATTTCGCTAATTGGTGGACTATATATTTTGTTAGTGATCTTCAATCATTATGTTTCCTTTAGCCTCAATAAACTACACAAATTTATTGTGCAAGCCAAACTATAGCCGAGTTGACCTTACTTTACCGAACTCATATTAGCACGTGCTCATCACATATTATTATTCAAACTAATCGACCTCAGATGTCGGGTGTTAACAATGTTTACCAAAAAATATGATATCTCTGCCTTCAAAATATCTAGATTTTTCATTTCATTTAGCCCATGTTTGGTATTCGTTAAAATTAAAATTTATTTGTCTATTTATTCTTATCAACCACATATTTTTTTAATGAAATAATATTACATGTAAATAATAAAAAAAAAAAAATCTCTCATTTTTTAATCACGCATTTAAAAAAAAAAATACTATTCCAAAAATTAAAATGACAAATAATGTGGCCAAACAGGGGTTATACTATCTTTTCCCTAATCTTATTTATTTGTTTGTTTATTTAATTATAGGGGTAAAGTAGTATTTTTAATCAACCTTCGGCGGGTTAAATATATATTAGTGTTTGATGGGGATTAAAATTAGATTTTTAGTAAATTTTGATATAAATTTTTGAAATGTGTGGTTGAAAAGTTGTGGAACTCACGAAAGATATGGTTAATATTGATTGCTTGACTTAAACTTAAATTAAAATCTGATTTTAATCCGTATCAAATATGCCATAATAAAATGATAATTTTATTTACACTACATTTCTCCTTTGGTGCACCATTTATTAATAGCATGAAAGCTGTACAATTATTGCATAGCATTGCGAGTAGTGCTATGGGTACATTGGGGGCTCCATAAGGCTTGACATAACCGACAACCTTCCAATAGGGGGCTACCATGTGCCATTATGTCAAGCCTTATGGAGCTCCCAATGTACAAGAATCCTCATCCATTGCACTAACGTTATTTTTTTGGCGCATTCTAATCATCAATCTCTCATTAGTTTACAAATACGATGATTTATTTCAAATATTTTGTTAATATATTTTGAAACGATGTACAAATAAGTCGTCGAACTTTTGTATTTATTGTTTTGTTTTTCATTTAAAGTCTTATTTTAACGAACCTTTGGCATGTTAAATATAATAAAATGGGTAATTATATTTATACTACATTTAAATATTTTGTTAATATATTTTGAAACTAGGGCTAGACAAAACTCTCGAATTGAACCGAACCCGAACTGAATCGAATTGAACTGAACGATTTTTCATAAGTGAAATAACCGAAATCCGAACATGTATTTGAATCGAGAACTAACTAATTCAGTTCGATTCTCGGTTCTAAATCAAGAATCGAATAAGAACCGAATCTAAATAATTCTTTTAATATTGAATTAATTAAATTTTTTAAACAAATTCACAAATTTACTAATATAGCAATTACCGCTCCAACTCGCAAGTCAAGTTCATGCTTAACTAGCCCAGCCCAACACAATTCTTAATTCTATTTTTAATTTTAATTTTTTGGTCTATTTATTAATTTCATTGTTAACTCAAGATCTAGACCTTTTTAAATTTTATCCTTCAATTTTCAATTTCATACTTTCATTCGGTAAGTATAGGTCTACCAACCCTAAATCATTTGATAAATNAACCGAACTTGAACGGTTTCATAATTATATTTGGACCCGACGGTTCTATTTATTAAATACTCAAGAAATTTGGTTAGATTCGGTTCTCTTCAAAATCGGATCGAACCGGACCATGTACAGCCCTATTTGAAATGATGTACAAATAATTTGTTGAAATCTTGAATTTATTGTTTTGTTTTTCATTCAAGTCCTATTTGAGCTAAATCATTGTAGAATGAGAATAAAAAATATAGGCGTTATTGGGGTCCACACAAGATATAGAAATTTTGAATTTAAATATTGATATGATGGATAACGATCATATTTTTCATTTTAATGAGATAATAATTTGACTCAAACAGAGCCTTAAAGTTTTATTTTAATGACCTTTGGCATGTTGAATATAATAAAAATGATAATTATATTTATACTACATTATTGTTTGGTGCACCATCTTTTAATTACAATGATATATCTAATTTTTGCTTATTGTTAAATTTAAACACACCTTTTTTTTTATTGCATTCTTGTGAACAATCCTCCATTAGTTAGCAAATATGAAGAGTTTATGTCGAAATATTTTGTTAGTGATTCGGCCTTTAAAAATGAGCACAGATATTTCGACAAACTTTTGGATGGAAGCCATTTAAGATAAAAAAAAAAATAATAATAATCATGAAATGTTGATATAAACCATCTAATTTCATATATGATATAAGGTTTCACCACGATCACCTAATTTATTTTCACAATTTTCACTAATTTTGAAAAAAAACTTAGTATTATATATAAAAAAGAAATAAAAAAAAAACAAAATTAATTTTAAAAAAACTTTCATTTTTAAAAAAGTTTTTATTTTATTTTAAAAAAAAATTTAAATAAGTTTTTTTTATGGAACGTTTTTTTAAAAAATAAATTTTTATTTATTTTAGTTTTCTAAGTAACTTTTTATTTTATTTTTTAAGTAACTTTTTTAAGGCCCGGTTGAACAACATTATTATCTCATTAATATAAAAAATATGACCGTTTTTCATCACATCAACATTTAAATTTAAATCTTTCATCGCTTGTGGGTCCCAATAACGGTTATATTTTTCATTTCATTCTCATTCTACAATAATTTGGCTCAAACATGACCTAAATAAGTTGTTATTTTAAAATAAATTTTTATTTTATATATATAATACAACGTTAATATTTTACCATTTTTAAAATTAATGAAAATAGTGAAAAAACGTTGGGTGGTCATAATAAAAAACAATATGAAATTAAGTAATCATAATGAAACGTTATATGAAATTGAATGAGTACGATAAATAAAATAAAATTAGATGATTACGGTGATATTAAGTTCATGTTTGAGCCAAATTATTGTAGAATGAGAATGAAAATTATAGTCGTTATTGGAGCTCACACAAAAGATAGAAAATTTAAATTTAATATTGATGTGACATATAACAGTCATCTTTTTTATTTTAACGAGACAATGACGTAGATCAAACGGCCATAAATATAAAATTGGATGATTTCGGTGAACCAAAATCAAATTTGACGGTGGTGGCCAAAACAGGGGCTATGCTTGATGCTTCAAAATTTCAAGAACGGGAAAGACGGAAAGGGCCTGCTCAAAATTCCACTCCCTTTTCTCTTTTAACGATGGAACCCGGCGAATTTGAAGGCGAACCCGATTTTCAAAGCCCCATCATCACAAAGTCTCCATTTTCAACACCACAGCAGTCGTCGTCTCCTTCAAAGGCGCCGGCGCCATCTTCGGTGATTCGGCTGTGGAAACCGGCGGTTCAGCGAAACCTCAGGAACCAATGGTCTAAGCTGCTTGCCCTTTTCCAGGACTGGTGCTCTTCGTCTTCCTCCGCCCGCTCACACGCCACGTCACTCGTCAACTCCTTTCTGTCTCAAAAGTAAGCATATAGTGTGAATTTGACAGTGGACTAAAGTGAGAGTGAATTGGAAAGATTTGGATTGTATACTGTGTAACTTTGAATTTTTACAGGTACATGAATGGGTTCAAAAGTAAGCATATAGTGTGAATTTGACAGCGGACTAAAGGGAGAGTGACTTGGATAGATTTGGCTTGTATACTGTGTACCTTAAAATTTTTACAGGTACATGAATGGGATGGATTTGGGTGTGTTAAGTGACATGCCAAATATTCGGAAGAAAGCTTGTCAGAAATTGTTCAAGCAACAGGTTTAATAATCAGTTCCGTTTTTTTTCCTTGTCATTTTCATTCTTTGGCTCAATCTGCAACATGCTTAGGTCCTTCCTTTGTTCTAGTAACTTGTGTGGAATCAAGAGCGTAAGGGAACATTTAAAAAAAAAACAGCCATATTAGAATGACTGAATTTCGTGTCAGCAGGAGAAAATTCAGTGATAATTTATAAAATTATTTGGGAACGTATATATTATTATCTTATAATAAGCGCAGAATTGGAAGCTAGTTTTCACATCAGATTACTACATTCTTGAAGCAGGTTCAAATAACGAGTTTGTGCCAAATAAGGGAGTTGTGGAAGCCACTGATGGTTCTCGCAATTGGGGAGTAGGCTTCTATTGCACTTGTGATATTGAGATCGATGCCGAGTTAGCAAATTTTTTATACATTGGCATGATTAAAAGCAGAGTAAGACAATGAATATGAGCAAAATACAAATATCTTAGGCATTGATATGTATGAATTGCATATATTTTGTATGACGTAAGTTTTAAATTAGCTAAATTTGTAAGAAAAACTGGATCAGTACCTTCTGTGCTCCTAAAGAGATTCAAAGACGCATTTGGTCTCTTGTTGCCAGGATTTTAAGAAACCAATGCTGTCCAGTGGACAGTGCTCAAGTTATAGAGAAACAGGATTATGGATAAACATGTCTACACAATTTTGGAAAGAAGAAAATTTTGGCATGGAAAATGGGAATAATGGTCAACAGTTTGATGGCTCCTCTCTAATAAATACATGTGTGGTGCCTCATCTAGGATACGAGTTAAATTTCTTCCTCCAGAGTAGGATCAACTTTCACCCTGTTTATGTTTAATGTACCTGCACCTCTTCATACTTAAAGCTAAACATTTAAAAATCTACTGTTTCTGAGATTAACTTTATTTTTCTAATCATGCTTGTGAAAGTTCATATTGGTTTGATGTCAAGAAGTACTTAGTCACATGTGAAAAGTATTATCTTATTCTTAGATACTCTGAAGTACTTAAGTAGCGGTTCATCTTGCAAGGCATGTAACTATAAATGGATAAGTCTAGTTTATCATAAAATTTTATCTCTCTTTATCTGATACATTTTCTCTTCTCAGGAGCTTTACAGGAGTAAACTCTTATCGTGTTACAAAGATATGGTACTTGTACTCCATCATTCTTGGTTTTGTCATTAATATAAGCAAATGTATGTGCTGCTTGTTTTGTATGGATTCCTTTGTTTCTTTTTATGTTTAATTTGTTATCTAAAGCCTTCTAATTTCCGGTATGAACCCTTTTATGTAATCTATTTGTCTCGTTACCTTCTTGTTCAACAGCAACATATTTACATATTGACAAGATTTCATTTACAGGTAGCTATTGTCACTCGTATGGTCAACTCTAGTAGATCCATGAGGTGTTATTTGAAAGGTTCAAGAACTAGTCCATTAGCTCAGTTCTCTTGCTCCTCT
>CAIGRF010314258.1:16616-29923 GCA_903798235.1 Fraxinus ornus | reverse complement strand
GAATAAATAATCTAATTTTCTTTCTAAAATGACATATAATTAAACTTTGAGCTTTCATATTTTAATTACATAATTTTATTACACCCAATACAAATCATTGACTATTAAGTGTAAAAAAAAGCTATATTATGCATTCAATATTTAAGAAAATAATACCAAAAAATGGAGATAAATATATTTTTTTGGAACGCTAACATTACCTCCGCAATCACATTGTCCGTGCATTGCGCGGGCAATAGACTAGTAATAATAAAAAGGGCATTATTTGTAACATACGAATGGATGATGCTAGAATTTCGCTCAACCAGATGTGAGATATACTAAAATCCACTAGAGAACGAAAAATTGAAATATTTTATTCAAAAAAGGGCCAACACTTAAAACACATTTAAAACGTCAAAATGAAATCATTATTTGATAGACAAATTTAAATAGAATTAGCAAATATCCTTAAACTAATTCAGTATAGAAAAACACTAAAACGGACCCCTAAAGTTTGACGAAGTTAGCCAAAGGTTATGATCGTCACCTTGGAAAAATTGTAGAGAATTATAAAATGCTTTCGGATAGTACTTACTCAAGTAAATCTGACACTTGAGTTGACTAGTTACGCATGTTTTTGTAGGCCGTTCTTATTTCTCCTCGAGTGATGCTACATGTACATAATGCGGTGTCCATAATGGTGTTCATCCCCTCACACGGAGGGGGATCACTTCGAATAAAATATAATATATCCGAAGTGAGTCCCCCTCCATGTGAGGGGGTGGACACCGTTATGGACACCGCATTATATACAAATACCATATTCATTTCTCCTATTTCCAACTGGTTTATTATCTTCTATTCTAACTATTCCTCATCAGTCTTCCAATCGAAAGCTAAGAAGTTTTTGTAACAACATTATAAGACTGATATTTTTTTGAGACACGACAAGGTAATTTCTAAATGAAGTCGAACCCTGAGTATTTATGTTGTTTAGTTATTATATGAATCTTAATTTCTTTTTCTTTAACATATGAAGTTACAAACATCATCATCTTTCTGCATTGAACCAAAGAAAGAGCAAGTGTCATGTAACGCCAGCATAGTTAAGAATAGATGAATAAATGAGTTATAAGACTTCTTATTTATACTGATCCATCTAGATATAGCTCAGCCACCAGGTATAGCAATCGTCCCTTGATCTGGTGACGCAGAAGTTAATTAGCATCACCTTCGCCTGCTGGTGGAAGTCAGCTCGCCAGTTGCGTTACCGGTGGCTTTAGGTTATCCCGGCAGATTGGACATGTCCTGTGCCCATATCGTACCCACCTATCTAAGCAAGCTCTGTGATAAAGATGGCTGCATCCCAGCTCTTTAACTTCATCCCCTTCATCAATTCTGCATAAGCAAACTGCACACTCTGCTGATGAATCTCCACAAATTGTATTGCTATTATTTTCATAACGCGTTACAGTAAGGTGATCCACATAGTTTGGTAATTTGACTATTTCGCGAGGCTGAAAGGAGGACTGGAGAAGAAGGTAATCCCATGCCCAATTCAGTTGGCTTGCAATCAAAATTATGTACTTCAGTAGAACTGAATTTGGCAGCAGCCTCATCTGAAACATTGTTATATATAGAGAATATAGTTTCTTGGAATATAATCTTTGTTGCTGCAGAAAAGTTTTAGAAGGGAAATAAAAGGCAGGCGTTAAATTGTTGGCATTGTTGTGGGTATAATATATATACAGAGATGGTCAAACCGTAGTCCGTAAATATATTTTATGTTTGCATAATTTGTCCCTATTCAGAGTTTTTATGATAAGGTCGTGAAAATGTCGTATGTAGCGGTCAATTCTTTATTAGGTTCGATGACTGGCTACAACTCGTGTAAAATTAAACCACCATATTCGTGGAATATTCATTGATAGGAGATAAAAATAAAATATATAATTTGGAGGAGAACCTGTTGCATGACCTCCGGCAAACGATATTATCATTATCATTATGGAACGTATAATATTTCGAAAGCTTACAAAGGTAGTATATTTTGAAAACTTTATAACTTTTTCATCGAAAAATTCCAAAATTTTATTAAAATGCTAAATAATCATGGGCTGCGATTAAGAATGGCTACAATCAATATTGGACTTCAAAAAGCAAAAAAAAAAATAAAATAATAATGCAATGACATTTTTTTTATATATATCAGTGTTCTAAAAAGCGCGCTTAGACGTCACCTAGGCGGCGCCTAAGTGCGAAGCGTGATGAAAACGTTTCGCCTTGAGCCTAAGCGAAAATTAAGCGGTCAACGTTGTCATTGACCGCTTAATGCTCGCATAGACGCCCCTCATGCCCAAATTTTAAGGAGGTCTAATTTTTTCTTTTTCTTTTTGTTTTTAAATAAAACCCACAGTCCAGTGCCCACTATCTCTTCAAACTTCAAAAACTTCAGATTCCAGAGAACTGAGAAGACAGAAGAACGAAAAAACGATAATACTTTACAATGAATTGGAGTCTGATAAATATTTAGATTAGATAAATTTTAAGCTACAATATATCTATGTTATGTAATTATGATTTTGAAATTTATCTTTATGTAGGAATTATTAAGTAAATACAGTATTTTATAATTTTAAATGTTTGATATGTATTATTGAATTATTTACAATGATTAAAAATTAAAATTAAAAAAATCCTTTTTTACGCATAAGTTTCGCCTAGGCTTGTAAAGCTTGAACCTTGGCCTCCACACCTAGTCACGTTTTACGCTTATATATATATTACTTAATACTGTTTCATTTAGGATTGGTCACACTCCGATCTTCAAAATCGGACTGGATCAAAATTTTCGGGTATTTAATAAATGAAATCATTCGAGTTGGGTTATGTTCGGTTCTGTACTATAATTTTTTTTTTTTAACATTGACATCAACACTACATAAATACAACTAATGATTTATTCAGTCGTAACTTCGATGAACAGTTGTAAATGGGAAGTTGGACTCGACAGTCAGCTGCTTCAATTTGGGCATGTAGATATAGGTTTTCAATTGGATTGGACTGGGCTAGCTAAACATGGACTTGGCTTAAGAGTTGGAGCATTAATCACTAAATTAGTTAATTTTTTAATTTGTATAGAAAAAATTAAAATAATTTAATTAACCCAATATGATAAATAAAAAAATTTATTTAGATTCAGTTCTTATTGATTTTTCGGTTATTGATATAGAATTCAGAACCGAACCAAACCCATCGGTTCTCAATTAAAATATTCGTTCGCATATTTAACTTATGAAGAACCGCTCGATTCGGTTAATTTCGGTTCGAATTCTGGAGTTTTGCCCAATCCTAATTTCATTAGCAAGTTTTTTTGTCCGGTTTGGTACACATTAAAATTTGCATTCTCATTTTCCTACTCATTTTCAACCACATATTTTTCAATAAAATAATATTTTCTATCACATCAATAACTTTTTTTTTTTTTTTTTCAACCATACATTCTCCATCAATCTATTATTTCAGAATACAATCTTCCAAAATAATGTGGCTCAAAAACACTTGTGGGTGTGATGCTTCCCTAGTGCATTTTTGTTGTGGCAAAAAAACATTTTTTTTTTGTATATTGTGACTGTAAACAAATATTAAGAATCTATTACAATATTCAATATACACAATTAGAGAAAAGAAGCACATTAGGAGGGTGTTTGGTGTGGATTGCGATAGAAGTTTTTGAAATATGTGGTTGAAAAGATGTGGGACCCATAAAAGATGTGCTTGATATTGACTGTTTGACTTTGATTTAGATTAATTTGGCCCAAACAGGCCCTAGATTTGAACATTGAAAATAGTAAAATAAGAAATTGAAATTTTTGTCAGTTATTTTTCAAAAGGCTAATCATACCAATATAGTCATTATCCTCGTCCCTAATTTATTAACAGTAAATATCAAATGTTGAATTAATTATATATAAAAAAAACCCTGACATAAAGCCAACAATAATTTAAGAAAAAAATTGGCGGCAGATTGAGTAAACAATTTTCTTCCCACATTTAAAGAAAAGAGAATATTTTATTCAATTATTATTAATACTATTTATTGTTCTTTCAAGTTCTTGGAAAATAAAAATGGGTAAGCACTAAATATAGATATAAATTTGATATTGCTGATTCTCTTGACAAATATTGACAGTCAAAGTCAAGCACACACGAGAAGAATTAAAATTTAAAACCATAAGAGCATGTATTTGTGCCACACGTGTATGTTTAAGTTTAATTTTATGCGGTATTGTGAAAATAATATCCGGATTAACTTATTCCCCGTAGCTTATAAATCTGTTACATTAAATAATCCATCAAATGAATTATTTATTTTTCATAATAGATAATAAAGAAAAGCTGAGTTCAATTGAAATGAGTAAATTTACATACAAGTGAATTATAAGTAAATCTAATTATAAGTTTAAGGTTATTTACTAGTGATTTTAAAAGTAAAAATAATTAAATTGCAAAATAAGTTTAATCGACTTGAAAGTAAGTTACTTCTTCCCACACTAAATGATCAACAATTGCAACTTCTAACTTCTAACTCTACTGTGGCCCACCCGTGACGGGTATTTTTTTCCTGTTTTTGAAAGTAATGTGGAAAAAAAAAATCCTCTAAAAAATAAGTAATTAAGTTGCAAAATAAATTTAATAGACTTAAAGTTACTTTTTTTTTTAAAAAAAAAAATATCCAATTTACATTGCTATTAATTGTTTGAGTTCAAGTGGTGGCAACATTAGTTTGTATTTTGCCTAGTCAATAATGTAGTTTGGCAATATACTCCTATATTGTTACAAGGACATGAAATTGTCAAACTGAGAGTGTTGGTTTGAGTTCACATGGACTAGACATATATAAAGCGATTAATATAATTACCAAAAAAAGGTCATTTGATGTGTAAGTGATCGATGATGATTATGATGTTATTGCTATTATTGTAGATTGATCTATATAAAATGAAGCCACCATCTTTATTATAGATTAACGTGGGTTCTTAAGAATAATAAGATTTATTTTTATTTTTTTGTCGTAATCACGGAACTAGAAGTAAAAAACTTGGTGGATTATAAGGATCTTATACAAATTTCTTTCGGGGAATGGGCAGATCGAGCCATTTTTCAAGAGCACCATGTAATATTTTTGGGGGCGTTAGAAGATTTGATTATTTCTCTATGATTTCTCTTAATTACTCTTTTAGACAAAGTAGAAGAAGGGAGGGAGGCCTATCTGAAAGATAATAGTAATTCTTGATGGTGAAAATTTGACATGACACGTTAGCATGGTGTACTCCTTATATTTGAACCAGGGTCTTAAATCAAACTTCTCAAAATAATAATAAAAAAAAAAAAAATCAAATCACCCCATCTCTATAATAGGTAAATACCTCTTTTTCTCCTGAAGTGTCAAGAAATATTGAACGGTGATGTGGACGGGATTTCCAAGGAATACAAATAATATTTAGTGTTTTCATTTGGCATCTTTATCTTTCTTGACTTATGCTGTTGGAAAATATATTTTTTCACTAATTCAAAAGTAAGATTCTCGTATGATAATTGGTTGGGCAAACCTGGTCGATATGTCATGTATTTCTCCAGTTAGGTGGAGAGGCTTGAATTCTTTATTGTTCCATTTTTACGAGGATGGCAGTTAGCATTTGACTGGGGGTTTAAAAAGTGGTTCCCAGCAGTTGCAGCATTGACTGAAGAGGTCATGTCTTTAGCTGATTCACGTGATGAGTTTGAAATCCGATCATACCATGGAACACAAAATGTCGAAATTAGGGGGATAGAAGAAAAAAGTTAATGGAGACACTGAACACTAAGAATGTGACGCGTGCAAAGTTAGAATAGGGCACGCCAGCTAGGGCTGAGCGTAGATTGAGTTTGATTGGATTGAATTAGTTTTGAGTCCAACCCAAACACAACCCAATACGTTTGGTGTATAATAATTCAAATCGAAACCAACCTATCATGGTTAAAACCAACTCAACTCAAATCGACCAAACTTGGGTTGATCGGTTTGGACTTATGTCCAATTCAAGTTGGAGCCATTTATTTTGGATAGATTTTTATGGGCCCAATGGTTGGGACTTTTTTCGTTGAATTTGAACAATTCTTTAAATTGAATAATTAAATAGCAATTCTTTAAATTATAAATTCAGCAAAGACTGCCTTGTAATTGGGAATTTCCTCCTTCACTCCAAGTGTTTAGTCAAAAATCGCATCAAAAAATTGAGTCAAAAGGCCGAGGCACTAGCAGCAATGAGAGGTAAAAAAGACGAGAGGCAGAAGAGATGAGAGGCAAATGGCTTTAAACTAATAATCCAAAAACATTTCTAAGTACAAATTTTTTTTTTATTTTTTTTTTGGTATTTTTTAATCTGTTGTATTGGGTTAGCTTTGATTGAATTTTAATGGATAACTCGAAACCAGACCTAAAATTTGATTTCCTAACCCAACCCAATTAAACTAAAAGACCCGGTTGGTTTGGATTGGGTCGATCGATTTGACTGGTTTGATTGGTATTTGCCCAGACCTAACGATAGCTAGAAGGGACCATTTGCAATTTTAAAGTTGTATTTTGATTCCTGTATTATCTGAATTTTTCAGTATATAAATATTATATTTTTAGGGTGTTAAGTATTTTTATGTATTTAAAGTTTAAAATACATTTTATAAATACATAAAAATTATCTTCTAGCTTAAAAAACCTGAAAATTTTATATTAAATACAGAAGATTTATTTAGGTATTTTATTACATTGTGGGCTTAACCTCTTTTGTCGGTACATAATCACTAAGTAATAGGAAGAATCCAACTCAACTAAGGTAGCTATGATGTATGCCATTCAATTTCGAGGATTAGTTTTCTTATGTGAAAACAAAAAGGTTTCAGGGAGTAACAAAATGATTCCTGACTCCCTACAAAGACATTCAGAGAAGCAAAATGGAACTGCATGGGAGTAACAAGAAATGAGATAGCCTTTATACCCGTCCATTTGAAGCTCTAAGCATAGAAAACTTGTTGATTTGGTTATTGATCAGAGTTAACTTACAGACACTCGGTTGATTGGCGAATCTCTCTACATGTTTCACATACTGGAAAAGGTGCTTGAACCATGATAACTGATTTTAAATGTGAAGTCCACCTTCTTTTGTTAAAATCAATATTTTCAAGTTCAAGTGAAATAGTTAAGACGAGTCCTCTGATTTCTTAGGCAGAATAAGGTGTATTTGCTACTCTAATGAACCTACAAAAAGAGGCTGGGGCTTTCTCCACTATCGTACCTCCGGCGTGAGAATCAGTAGAAGGATTTCGAATGTAAAGACTTAATAAAAAAGAGAGGAAGCCACTAAATGTGTTATGAAAAAAGGAAGATCCTCTTACCTGTCACACATTGGGAAATATTTATAGGCATTCAACACCATGTAACAGCTAGGCGGCTTCTATTCACGTGTCCGGTGAAAGTCGTACACTCACAGATGATTTTTACCCACGTACTTAGTGGTTAAATTCCATCAACTAAGTTGTCGAAAATGATCCGTGGCAGTTGTCAACCGGTTTTCAATCTATCTGTCATATTGCTAGTCAAGCTAACATAGCGATAGACAAACTAGCAAAGCACGGTAAATGAGCTAGCATAGCTGTAGACGGGTTAGCATAACAATAGTCAGTCTACCATAATAGTAGTTATGGTAGAATAGTAGTAGTCGCTCTACCATAATGACAGTCATGATAGTATAGCGGTAGTCGCTCTACCTTCACTTGGTTTTGCCATCATAATCAATTATTTATGTCATATAGCATCATTAGCCTTTTATTGTTTGTCGATAGTTATCGTTAAGAGGTTTACATCTTTACCCTTCTACGTTGCAAGTTTATTTTTTATGGGACGTAAATAGGTCGATTATGCCAAATGGAGGATGATTACCGGCTCGATTGCCCTTTACACTGGTTAATCCACAAGTAGATCAACTTATGGGCTTGAGCTTTTGGAAACCTAAAAATCTTCCATATAAAGGGAGGAAAGTCTCATTTTTCTTTACATCTTCTCTTTCTTGCAAACCCTAAAAACTTCTTCCACCTTCTTCATCCCCAAGGTAATTCCCTCTTTCACTCTTATTTTTCTTTAAACTTTATTAGTTTATCGTTACCTTCCAATGTAGAAAGTTATTTTGTCCTCGCCGTCATCTTCTAGCCAAAAAAATTCAAAATCACCTTCTTACACGTCATGTGGGAATGAGTTTGTCGGTCGACCATACTGGTCAATTGACCTACAAGTGAGCTGGTCGATCGATTAGCCAAGATCATGGAGTCAACCGATCCTGCACTTTGTGGATCGACCCCATCAAGATATTGATAATTCCTACAATTTTTCCGACCCTTTTATATTTGTTCCATGTTCTCCAAAAAATCGCATCAATTCCTTCAAATTCCCATAGTACAACTCTAAAATTGGACGAGACCCAACTAATAGGGTGGTAGTTCTTGAAATCCCAAAGGGACCTAGCTCTTACAACTGTTCAACCAAATTAGATCAATTGCTTGAGAGGTATACTTGAGTTGACGCTTATATATAGAGCTTATATGCCCAAAGAGGAGCTTTAGGGGTTAAATTCTCGTGAAATTGCTATGTACAAAGATTGTTTGATGGAGGTTCGAGATTTCCTCTTCGCTTTCTTTGTCTCAATCTTGAATGAATTCCATCTTACCCATTGTCAGATAAATCCCAATGCGTAGAAGAAAACGCTATATTTTTATACCTTCTTCTTAGTGAAAAAAATTGTGCCCACTATCGACCTATTCAGGTCTGTGTTTGAATTACACAACCTACCCTTGTATAACGCATTTTTCTACTTCACATTACTGGGGTTTCTCTTCGTATTCCTAAGTATAGAAATTTCAATAGCGGGTGGAAGTCTCGATTCTTCGTTGTTTAACATTTCACATGACAATTTCCATTCAATACTTATTAGAGACTTTCCCTAATTTGCCTTTTCAATAGTCATGTCAAGCCTACTTCTCTATTGAAATCTCAACTACAACAGTTGACTCGCATACCACCTCTTTCACCCCTCTTATCTCAAGTTTTAACAATGAGAAAGATGATGTTAGGGATCGACCAACTTATTAGTAGGCCTTTATTTATTGCTTTTATTTTCATACTGTGTGTGTCTTCAATTATTACTCTTTATGTCTGATAATCTTTGTTGTGTGAATGTAGGTATGGACTTCGACTTGGAGGAAGTTTTGAGCTCGCTACCGTAGCCCAAGCAAGAGAACGATGATGAGTTGTCTTCTCCCCCTCCCGTCCATCCTCCCTCTAAAAAAGGAGAAGTCGTGGGCAAGGGAAGAGGAAAATGCACTAAAAGGAGCTCTCCATAGCCACTGGATGAGCCTACGAGAGCTATCCCAATGCCTGAATTGGAGGGGATGGCTCGAGTCGTGAAGAGGTTAGGCTTGAGAACGAAGGTTCTCCATTCCCAGATCTGAGATTTCCTCCAACTCGGGGTGAGTGAGAACTAGATATGGTCGATACTTTCATCATGCCTGATCATACCAAAGGCTTGGCTACATGCAAAGTGGACGATGTGGAGAGGATTCTAATAGTCTACTATAGAAGGGTATTCTTCTTGCTCCGCTTCTTCATTTTTTGCTTATATTCACATCTTTGACTTTGGCTTACATGTTTTAACTATGCAAGCTTCAATTGTTGGGGCGAGTCGCCTTCTAATAGTGGAGTTGAAAGATCTTGAGGAGGACGAGAACAAGGAAGCGAGTAGCTTCAAGAAGAAAAATTTAGCCTTGAAGAAGTCTTTCGACGCAGCGGAGGCTCACAATAAGAAGATGGAGTCCATAATCAATGAGCAGGAGAAAGAGATTGATAACTTGAGCTCATGTCTAGCCCGTGCTCAAATTGATGCAATAGATCGATACAAGACTTTTTGAGTCCGAATATGTTTCGAATAAAAAACACCGCAAGTGTACGGTTCGTTACAAGTAATAAAGTGGACTTTTTGAGTCCGAATATCGTTCCCACACGGATTGATTAGTTCTAATTCTAATTATCGTGACCTTAACCGAAACAAATAAAAGATAGTGTTGTTGTAATGAAATTATAACTAAATGAATTAAAATTATGCAAGTATGAATAAATGATGAATTAACTAATTGCAAATTGGATATGAATATGATTTGAGTTATTTTTTAATATGTGATGAATGTACTAGGATCACGAATTCTTAAGTAGTAATTTTCTTAATTCTAGTTTTACACCTTGACACACAATTGCAATATTCACAAATCAATGTTCCTAAATTATCTAACAATCTTTTTCGAGTAATGTTAAATCTATTCTCATATATGACTCAACTATATTTCTATGATGGATACGAACATACAAGAATGCATGAGTTTTTACGAACACTTAAAGATTTACATAAGGTATAGCGGTATATTTTTATCCCCTATCGGACCCTATGATGATTTATATATATCGAATTTATTTCCCTTCTCTCGAAGGCATGAAATAAATCACCAAACTCATACAATTATCGTGCACTATAATCATGGAGAAAATAAGATTATATAAATCATTCAAATATTCCAAAACATGTTTTTTTAATGTCAAGAATGTAAAACTAAGAATTAAAACTCATATTACAAAATTCATCGTTCTCCTAGCAAAAATTAATTTAGCCTAGCATGGTGAAGAGAAGAAAATCAGAAAATAGATGAAAAAACGACATCACCCCGATTAATCTTCAATTGAATTTTCGTGTTCTTGGAGTTGATCTTTACGTTCTTGCCTCTTTTCTCTCTAAAAATCTTGATAAAAACTCTCTCCCCCACTTTTGGACGGCCCTAGGATTTTAAAATATATCACAAGATTCGTTTCCATAAGAGTTCTATTGAAATAAGGAAACCAGAACTTTCTTCCCGAAATAGCCGGGCACCCGCCCAGTACAAATTGGGGCGGCCGCCCAGGCTAAAAAAATTGTTTCTGTTGATTATGTTGACGGCCGGGCGGCTGCCCAACAATTATGCATGGGCAACCTTGGAGGTTGCCTAGTTACAAATTTTTTGCGAATTTTCTTTTCAGCACTTTTCTTTATTCTTTCTTCCATCTTGGTCCTCCACATCAAATGACTTCAATTTTAGTGCTTCAACTTTTACTCAAATGCATATTAGTCCCCAAACTTCCATAAATTGACCGATTTATCATTCTTTCTTTTCCAATTGTTTCGAAACAGGTCCAAAACAAAATAAGATAAAAATAACCTAAGTTGAGTAAAATGTAATAATACAACGACAAAAAACCTTAGTAATATGGCCCCGAATAAGTGCACAAAAATGTACTTATCAATGCGATAGATCGATACAAGACTTTTTGGAGTATGTCAAGGACAAGAATGCATACAGGGCAAAAATGATGGCAGTCTCTATCGCTCTTTCAAAGGACTGGGTGGCTGCTGAACATCCATCTATCAATCCTTCCAAATACAACTGATTTTTGTTGCAACGTAGAGAGAAGGAAAAAACAGCTAAGTAGACGAAGACATTTGGATAAACAAGCGCGGCAAGGAGAGAGTGGAGGGACCTCGCACCTCAAGTGACTTAGTTTTTCATTGTTCACTTTGCATTCTTAGGTGTTATTTCTCTGTGTCATTCAACTATTTAATAGTTTTTCTTGGCTAGGGATGTGGACAGGATATCATATTTTGCATCTATTGTGGTTGATTTCTATTTCAGAAAATGATTCTAGTTTGACATGCATTCGATTTTCTTCTCATTTTTCTTATTTACTTGGCTAAGCAAACCATCATATTAGGATATCAAAATTACTCATCAAATGTGTAGAAGTTAGGCTGCCTATTTTCACACGCCTCTTCTTGCTTGATAGCGTAGTAGTCGATGAGTGCAGCAGCCAACAAGCTATGGGTGCACGGTTGACCGCTATGTAGTCAACTTACGATAGCGGTCGGCGCAATTTCGAGCTTTGTTAGCAAAACTAGGTTTCCCAATTTTAATCGATGAATCTTGACCTTTAACCAATGTTTGGTTTATTGCTTGTCGATTGGTCTTTTAAATACTTTTAAAATATAGAGGGTAAGGTCTAATGTTTTTGGGATTTAACATTTTTTTTTTTTTTTGAAACCTCACCATTAGACCATATAGCGATTTCAAGCTAACCATTTTTTTTTTTTATTGCTCACCGCTATCCCGTCGAACAACCTTGAAATGTGGAGCGCGAGATCTAGTGATTTTAGGTCTTAACCATTTTTTGGTTTTGAAAGCTCACTACTAGACCGAAAAGCGATTTCGAGCTAACCAATGTTTTGGTTTTATAGCTCCCCGCTATCCCATCGAGCAACCTTAAAGTGTAGAGTGCGATATTAAGTGATTTTGAGCTTTAACCATTTTTTGATTTTGAAAGTTTACCATTAGACCGTAGAACGATTTCGTGATGTGAAAAAAAAAATTGCCACAACAAAAAAGGCGCTAGGGGAAGCATCACACGACTTAATGAACGCAAAACTGGGTAATGGGACAAGTATTAAGTCAAAAAAAACTCCTGAGTCGAACTCTATTATAAAAATAATAATAATAATTTCCTTTTTCTAAATTCCTGTTTAATAAATTCCAAGGATTTTTAATTTTCTTTTTCACATTCATTCGCATCTTATAGTATTATAATCACAAATGAAGCAGATAAGAATGAACAAAAACACATTTATTTATTTATTCTGCTTTTTCCTCTTTTCCTTTCATTGATGCCTTGTAATGAAGTAATAAGTATGTAAATTTGTACGTGTGGTTATGGATATAATCTAAGTTATATTATTATTTTATGGACACGAATTATTAATTGTTGAACCATGCTTGTTAAGAAAAAAAAAATTAAATGAGCCATTTTATAAATAATGCTATCTAACATTAGTGGTATTAGAATACTAGTTAGATTACTGTATTTTGTAGATTTAATTAAATGAGTCGTATGATTTTGCATTTAAATAAATATATCATATAGCACCAAGGTATTTAACATCAATTTAGGTGACAATATTAGTGGTTTTAAATTACATGTTCAATTAAATGAATAACATAATTTAACTTTTGATTGAACTTATTATATAATGCCACATTGATAAATGTTTTAATACCATTGGCGCTAAATAACATCATTCATCATTTAAGATAACATAATCGTCATATAGACTAGTGTTTAATATTATCGATGATGAATAACACTTACTCTTTTTTTTTTTTTTTTTTTTTTT
>CAIGRF010314258.1:0-14501 GCA_903798235.1 Fraxinus ornus | reverse complement strand
AAAAGAAAGTGCACCTTGTTGGTATGAGTAGTACATATCAAATCTTTATAAACTTTCCTGGTCTTGTATTTATGCATGTCGTAAATAACGAAAAAATGGATTTTTACGACTTGCACAAATGCACGCCGTAAATAGTGAAAAATGAGTTTTTCCATAAATAATGAAAAATGGACTTTTTACGGCGTGCACAAATAATGAAAAAGGGGTTTTTTACGGCATGCATTAAATGCACGCCGTAAAAAGCGACTTTTTACGGCTTGCAAAGAATGCACGCCGTAAATATTTTATGCAATTGATCATTTACGGCACACATTTTTTGCATGCCGTAAAAAATCATTTTTTACTGCGTGCGTCAATTGCACGAAGTAAACATATGTCGTAAAAAGCTATTTTTGTTGTAGTGTTTTAGTTCTCATTTTATTCCTTGCCGGTCAGTTTAGTTTCATACGATTAAGGAATTTAACATGATATCAGAGCATCCTTCCATCTACAACTCTGTCACTTTCTTCCTATTTTCTCAACTATGGAATGAAGAAATCTACCAATGGCTTCCGTGGAACTGGAGTCTGAGAGAAAGGCGAGAAGCATGGAGATTGCACTGGTGGTTTTATTTGCAGTCATTGTTGGAATTTGTTTTAGCATCTCCCGTTTTACTCATCCATGTTGATGATGCTTGTCTTCAGCAAATGCCCGGTTTTAGGGCCATGCATGCTCACTTATTCCGGTTGAATTATGTTGCTGTTTTTTCTCCCTTCTCTGGATTGCTTCTCTGCTGGACATTATTTTCGACCCCAGACTTCTCTTGCATCTCTGCTCTTCTCTCTACAATTTAAGATGTTCCATCTTGAGGGGGGAGTGTTGGAATCTTTCAGATTCATCAAATCACACATTCAGCATGCTCTTCTCCAGCTCATCAGATCACACGTTCAACAGCTCATTCTTCCAGATTCTTCTTTCATCTCCAGTACATGCTCTTATTCTAGATACTTCTTCCAGCTGTTAGTTTGTTAGATAGATTGTTAGAAATTTAGTCTATAAATAGAGCTATATATTCAATGTATTACTTGAGCTTGATGATTAATAAAATGTCATTCTTCTCAAATTCCTTCAATATGTTTTTCATATTGAATCTATCTTTTAGTTCTCATTTTATTCCCTGCTTAGTTTGGTTTCATACGATTAAGGAATTTAACAATTTGATATATTAATGAGGTAGTTTTTATTATCGTATACGTCAAATAATAAATTGTCATGGGTATATCTTGAAAACGACTCGATAGATTGAAAAGTATATCTTGGACTCTGCATAATTTTAGTCTTGACAGTTGACAATGACTTGGGGGAGAATAACTTTTCAGATAAGACAGATCAAAGTCTTAGTTTTGAGTGTACTATTTTTATTTATTAATTATGCCATTTTCTTTTATTTAATTATGCAAATTTTATTTATTAAGGTTTTGCTTTAAAATACTAAGTCACTAGCCGCATAGGCTTCTTTTCTTCGGTGTCTCTTGATTAATTAATAAAATTCTGTGTTTCTGCGATTTCTCAATTCAAATCGGAGTAATAAACAATTTGTTAATAAAATAATTCTAGACAATTTTTAATGAAGCAATAAGATTTAATTATCAAATCTTGACATTTATAAGACTAAATAGGTTTTTAATACTTTTATAACAAAAATTGTCAAACTCGGCGCTGCATTATCTTCCAAATATTGTGTCATATCTCTTTCATATGTTTTAGTCTAAGTTATCTATCTTTTTTCATTGCGAAATTTCATTTTTCTGCAGAAGTCCACAATTGAAAGTAGCCATTCCTAAACATAGGCCACGATTATTTAGAATTTTTAATCAAATTTTGCTATTTTCATTTGAAAAAATTTCTCATAAAGTTTCCAAATGTACTGGCATTTAAGTCTTCAGAAACATTCTACGTTCCATGATGATAATTGTTTATCATATAATTTGTGAAGTTTAAGTATTTAAGTCAGTTATCGCATTAATTTCCTGATTATTACAAAACGCGATTTTACATGTAAAATTAGGTGAATAGTTTAAGATGAAAACAATAATTTTTACATTCTCCTAATAATCATAAACTCTATGTTCCCCCAAAATAATGGTTGTCATACAGGAGCTAAATAAGTTCATGTTTGGGCTCTATTTTACATTTTTTTTTCAAAATTTATTTTTAATCACATATTTTTCCATTAAATAATGTTACACATATATCCAAAAAATTTCTTCATTTTTTAATTGCACATTTATAAAAAATTACTCTTCCAAAATATATTTTGATATAACGATGTTCGATTCAAACTACACCTAGATAGAGGGTGAATAGATGATTATGCGAAATAAAAACTTATAATTAATTTGCAACAAGTCACTATTAATTATATCTAGATGGTTAAACAAACAGTTCAATTTTTCATATGTTTAAATACCGCAGTTATGAAAGCAATAAACAAACACAAGGAATAATCACGGAGAAACCTCAACTGGGTAAAAACTACGGGCACTTTACTAGTCAGAAATCCACTATAAATAATTCTAAACTTACAGTCCACCAGACGCAACTACCACTATTACTTTCTGACATCCTGACTACAATTCACATAACTCTCCTGGAGCAATTGCGTGTTTCTAGACCAACTCCAGCTACAGTTTTCAAAGCCCTCCTGGGTTGCGCTCTCCTGCAGCAACTCCCGATTTTATGAATTTGTATATCTCCTGTGGATCAACGAAGAATTTCGCGTTCTCGAACAAGTAAAACTCCAGTCACATTCCCTTGATCTTCAGCACTTCGACAAATATGTAGGAAGTAAGAGTTAGGTATTTGGATTGAGTGGTTTTGATGTTTTTAATGCCAAGAACAATTTACACTTTGAAGGTTGAAAGCTTATAGATGAATTGGAACAAGATGATGATAAGCAATATGAGTTTCCTTCAATGATTAACCTTGTGAAAACCGTTCAAAGGTGTTTGGTATTTATAGTTTAGATTTTGGAGTTGAATGGACCGGACAAAAAGCCTTAAAAAATGCGAATTAAGATTTTTTGGGAAACCTTGTCACTCTAGCGAAAGTTGGGCCACAGGCGAGCGATGATGTGTCACTCAAGCGAAGCCCGGCGATAGGATAGCGACAATGTTATTATTTCTGCCGCTCGAGCCAAGTCATGGCAATGGTCTAGCGAAATTGTGGCGCCGTTTTTCCTTCTTTTCCATTCTCGAACCTAGACCTAATACAACTCAATTTCTACTATGTGCAACTTATTCCTTGACTTTTACAACATATTAATTTAAGTCTCTTTTGTTCACAGATTTGTCAATTATATCAAAAATCTAACAAGCTCCCCCTTTGGCATTCTGTAATAAAAGTACAATCTAAAGTCAAGGTAGTAGTAAAAAAGATTACAGACTCAATGACTGACACAACCAACACTAATTATCTTGATTGAATTCTGTTTTTCCTTTATCAAACCCTGTTTCCTAAAATAGATAACTCAAGTACCCAGTGTAAAACGTATGTGAATCGGTAGTAAGTGTAAAAGCAATTCAAGTAGTTAATCCAATCAGTTATAATTCATAACACATCATTTTCAATTAATACTATAAGCTAAATTAAGACGTAATATCAATGCAACCCAACATATCAAAAGAAAACATTGATACTACAAAACATCAAAGCTTAATCTAGCAATATTGAAATTATCATTTAATTCCTTTCGGTCACAATTTTTTAGACACATCATGTCAAGTAAAAAATATCATATACATCCAAAAATACCGCTTCCCTTTTTTGTCACAAAATAACAAGGGATAACCTAGTAACTACGTAGCACCATCAGCTCCATCTGTAACATTAGCATCAGTACCCTTATCAAATCATCCCAATGTCTCCTAATCCAGCACAAGACCCGCTGTAAATAGCCAATTGCCCCACGAAGTGTAGCGAACTCGACTGTGTGACAATCCACAGTGGCTCTCAGTTAAGTGATCTCAACCATCATCTGCTCAATAAGCACAGTCATCTGTCCCATCAAGGCAACTGGTGGATCGATAGGAATAGATGGAACATCGACAAGTGGAAATATGAGGAGGAACAGAAGTACAAGAAGATGAAATATCAGTGGGAGAAGCAGAAAAAGTAGTAGGAAAATCCGAATGATAAAAAAAGATAAGGTCATCTATAGGACCAGCTGGCACAGTCGGATCAACTGGCTGAGCCGGCTCAAAAGAAACATGAGACCTACTCTGAGAAATAGTGGTATGGCCAATTGGCCGGGAAACCCACCTCGGAACCCCCTTAGGGAAGCTCACTCCTAGGACGTCACTAATCGATATATCAAACAAGCATAAGGCAGCCCCACCATCATCTCCATGACTTTAAAAGCACGAAGAATCTACTGGCAAATGAACTATGGTAAATCAATGGAATCATCGTGTCTCAAGGTGTAAAGAAAACGAGTCTTCTTCATAGGCAATGAAGAAGTATGAGAGACATGCCAAAAATTCGTGTACACAATACGCAACAGAATCTGTTGATCAGTAAGAAGAGAACCAATGCGGATCACACTAAGACCTCCTTCCAACGATGTGTTAAACACCGTCGAATGGACAAGAGAGTCCGTCAGAAGGGTATCAGGTGATAGATATGAAAATAATGGGTGAACGACTCGAGGAATATGGGCAATACTCGACATAACATCGGGTGTGATCTTAGTCGTCTTACCCATAAGAAATACCCTAAAAGTAGAGCCACTAACGTCGTGAATGTTAGAATAAAACTAGTGAACAAGAAGACAAGAAGGAGACATTAAATCTACATGTAAAGGATCCTAACCCCGATAAGTGAAAATGGGAGCCAGGTCAGGAAAAATGTCATATAGGACTACCTCTCTCTCTACTAGAATGGGACGCAATGAAAACTGGTTCCTGAACACCTCCTATGTAGTAACATATATGAATTGTGTCCTACTGTATAAAGTGGAGGTACCAGATGTCTGAGCAGAAGTACGAACCTTCTTAGGCAGTATCTGAAATGTGTAAAATCAACACATCAAAACCTCAACTGAACATAAAATGCATGATATGCCTGAATGCATGCAAAACGAGGCAAATAGTACATATGCAACGTACCCTAGTATGGATGAACATAATAATACTGTGATGCCTAGACATAGGTGACGTGTGCCGTAACGAAGTGCCACGGTGACGCAATGTGTGCTGTGATGTCATGTCGCGGTGACCTAACGTCATGTCGTGGCGCCAATATGAACAAGCAATAGAATGGACATAACTACAATCATTTAACATCCAAACAATGTTCAAGTGTGTGGAGATGTATTGACATAGAGCAATTTCTTCGAACATGTGGTGTGCGACAGGAATTACCATGAAACCCAAGCTCCAACTTACGGGAGAACCACCACATTCATCACACACACAATCTATTCTAGTAATACTATCCCATCATCAACAAAGAAAAACAAAACCCAGTAAAAAATGCCACATGAAGAAAAATTCACCCTAATGATAAAATGTTAGTCCAAGCACGAAGCGCAATTGATGAAAATGAAGTAAAGAACGCCAAAATCCCAAAAATATGATAATATATATTTAAAAAAACAAGGTTTTTTTCCCTTTTACCTCGAAATTTTTGGAATTTTGATGAATTTGTGTGGAGATTCAATCCAAAAATTGATGCTTGATGATCACTTGATTGGTAATTGCACAAATTTTAAATGGGTGTGGCGAAATTTGAAGTAAAGATGAGAAGGAAATGAAAAATTTAACAGAAAATGAACGTCAAATTCAAACATACGAGCTGTCGCTCGAGCGAGAGGTTAGCGATAAGCTAGCGGACAACCTATGCTATTATCGTTCAGCGATAAGCTGGCAAAAACATTTTGACGCAAATAGCACTAACATTTTTTGAAATATTTTGAAAAATAGCCCCCTTTTTTATTTAAATCACGTCATCGACATACAGATGAACTCAAAAATGCATGTCTTCACAAGTAATGCATTATCAATAAAAAATCTCCCACGTACTCAAATCAAGTTCAAATGGAGTTAAGTGTATTAATGACTCGCGTGTGTTAAGTGCTATTATTTTTCAATGAACATGACTCCAAACCTTAAATTTGTAAGAAAGAACATGCGAACATCACTGTTAAATAAGTATTTTCCCTTACTAATGAAAATCAAACCCAAAATTATTAGGACCTTAAAATGAGTTCAATTACACGTATATTTTTCTTTTCTCGCACTTGATTTGAGCATATAATTTTTCTGTCATTCTTCTCAAATATTGCATCTTATGTGCATACTCTTGTCCATTAAGCAACCAAAATGACCCATGTAACGAGTTTTAGGCTGGTTAACACAAATCAGTTGACTATAGACATCAGGTTATAAGAAACCCTGTGGGCTTAATAACTCGAGTCAAATATGCTTCGAAAAAGAGTATAAGATAAACCAATCATTTATTTATTTATTTATTTTATTATAGGAAAACTATATGTGAGCTTAGGTCATCTAAATGAAGGTCAATTCACGCTCAATGTCACCTTATCAATAGATGACGACAATCTCATATCTCACACATACGGTCCAGACTGACTCACAAGATCACAGTGTGTGCTGTGTAAATGGTACATGACGAGCATATACTCAGTACTCTACACAAAACCTATCCAAGTAATGGAAAAAACATTACAGATCAGATAGATGCATACTCGGTTACAAATGCTATGTTTAAGAGCGCCATGAAATGCCTAGTAGCACAAAGACACTTTTTTAAAAAAATCTAAAACTTTAATAAAACAAATAAAAATTAAAGCAAAACAAAAACAAATGAGATGCATGCAAGACTGAATTACTCAATAAACTGCACATGCATGCACCTAATTAAAGAGGTACATGGATGCTCTTACCGTTAAGAGCATGATCAATCTCAAGACCTTTTATGTCATTCTTCTTACCCAGACCTTCTTAGAAGTAGAAGTGATTATAGTTAACTGAGTCATCAGCTCAGTTAAATGGCTAGCCTGATTTGCATTGAAGTTAACCTTGCTAGAGATATCCTGACTTTTACTTCTAGTTGTGAGTTTGCGACACCTAGGTCTTTTGTGTCCTAGCGCACCACAATGGTGGCGGAGGGAATAAACTTAGGTTCAAACCAACTCAGAGGTTGTCGATTTATAAAAAAATTGACCCTATGTTGTCTAGTAAGTCTCGATCCTAAGAAATTCTTGCCCTGGGTTTAAGATTAGCAGTATTCCGAGCTTTGTAGGAGGTTGGGACGAACGTGGTCTTGGATGTACAAGCATTAGTATTACGATTTTGAACGTAACCCAGACCATGCCTATTTCCAACAGACTTGTTCATCCCTAACAGATTATCGAGTTTCTGCGTACCACTCATAAAGGTACGAATATAAGTCTTAGATTTTTGAAGATCACTAATTAAGGATTTAACTTTGGTTTCTAAGTTCTCATTAACAAGTTTCAACTCACTCGAATTTTTGATAGAGTCCTGAAGGTCACCTATGAGTTTTTCTCTCTCTCTTTCAAGTTCATTAACCTTTTTTTGAACAGCTTTATTCACCTTCTTCATTTTAAGACTCTCTTCAAATAACTCACGATAAGACGCATGAATATTAATTTTATCCTCAGAATCTTCCTCATATTTTTCACTCTGTTCGTCATTCTCCATCGTTTCACTTTCCTTATCAGATTCAATCTTAGCTTTAGATGTAAAGGCTATAAAATTTTGTTCTTCCTCACCACCAGAGGTATCACTTTGAACACTCGAATCTGATTCATCATCACTCAAGGTCATTGCTAATGCCTTACGCCTTCCTTTATTCAAATTATTCTTCAAGTTAGGACATTCATTCCTATAGTGACCAAAACCGTGATGCTCATGACATCTAGTTTTTCTTATTAGAAGTCCTAGGGTTATTCTTCTCATGCTTATCTTTCGAGAATTTACAAGGGACATCATTTTTTCGGTATTGAGGCTTTCTCCTATTCCTCATCACTTTCTGAAATTGTTTAACGAAATAAGATATTTTGTCGTCCCTAAGGGTCTCCGCATCAATTGACTCACTTTCTTTTTTCCTAATAATGTTCATGGTTATGGATTTAACCTTTTTCGGTTGAGATATGGTGAGTTCATAGGTTTGGAGAGATCCTACAAGTTCCTCTATCTAAATTAGATCTAAATCTTTACTTTCTTCAATCGCGGTGATCCTAGGTCTAAACCTTTCAGGTAGGGATCTAAAGACTTTTCTAATAATTTTAGACTCAGGGATCTTCTCACCTAGGTTGAAACTCGAATTACTATATCATTAAGCTTTGCATAGAATTCATCAAACGATTCATCGTCATTCTTTCTAATTTCTTCAAACCAAAAGATTAACATATGCAGTTTAGAGTTTTTAATAGTTTTAGTTCCCTCGTGTGTGGTTTCTAATATATTCCAAACTTCTTTAGCAATTTCACACATCGATACTTTCCTAAACTCTTCAGTAGACACGACCATGAATAGGGCATGAAGACTCTTACTGTTCCAGTTACACTCGGCTAAATCATCTTTAGTCTAGAGTGAAATATCATCGGGTGTAGCTACACTAGCAACACTGGTTGAAGGTGCAGTCTACCCAGTTTGAACACTTATCAAAATACGCTCATCCATTGCTTTAAGGAAAGCTCGCATTCAAATTTTCCAATTAGCATAGTAGCTTCCGTCGAAAAACTAAGGCACGAACAAGGACTGACTCATCTAGAATAATTTAAGGGTTAGGAAACGAAATCAGGGTCTGATACCAATTGAAATAACGATGTTCGACCCAAACTACACCTAGATAGGGGGTGAATAGGTAATTATACGGAATAAAAATTTATAATTAATGATCATCAAGTCACTAATAATTATATCTAGATGGTTAAACAAACAACTCAATTTTGCCTATGTTTAAATACCTCAGTTATGAAAGTAATAAACAAACACAAGAAATGATCACGGAGAAACCCCAACTAGATAAAAATTTCGGGCACTTTGCGAGTTAGAAATCCACTATAAATAATTCTAAACTTACAGTCCACCAGACGCAACTACCACTAGTACTTTTTAACCTCCCAACTGCAATTTTCACAGCTCTCTTGGATTGGATGCTTCTGCACCAACTCCAGCTACAGTTTTCAAAACCCTCCTAGATTGCACTCTCCTGCAGCAACTCCCGGCTTTATGAAATTGTATATCTTCTGTGGATCAACGAAGAACTCCGCGTTTTCCAACAATTGGAACTCTAATCACCTTTCCTTGATTTTCAGCACTCTGACAGATATGTAGGAAGTAAGAATTTGGTGTTTGAATTGAGTGGTTTTGATATTTTCAATGCCAAGAACAATTTACACTTTCAAGGTTGAAAGTTTATAGATGAATTGGAATAAGATGATGATAAGCAATATGAGTTTTCTTCAATGATCAACCTTGTGAAAATCGTTCAAAGGTGTTTGGTATTTATAGTTTAGATTTTGAGGTTGAATGGACCGGACAAAAAGCCTTAAAAATGCGAATTAAAATTTTTCAAGAAACCTGTCGCTCGAGCGAAAGTTGGGCGACAGGCGAGCGACGGTGTGTCGCTCAAGCGAAGCCATGGCAATAGGCTAGCGACAATATAACTATTTCTGCAGCTCGAGCCAAGTTATGTCGATAATCTAGCGAATTGCTACGCCGTTTTTCCTTCTTTTCCATTCTCGAACCTAGACCTAATACAATTCAATTTCTACTATTTGTAAATTACTCCTTGACTTTTACAACATATTAATTTAAGTCCCTTTTATTCACAGACTTGCCAATTACATAAAAAACTTAACATATTTTATCCAAAAAATTCATTTTATGGAGCCCAAACAGGTGTTTATTAATTTATTAATTTATGTTGGTCCTATTAATTTATTAATTTTCTATTATGTTGTCCAATCATTATTTTTTGAATTAATTTACCCAAAACGTACTTTTTAAGAAAGAAATCTTCCACCTAGACGTCTAGGGTAAATATGAAAGCAAGATATATAAAAAACACATAGTAAAATATATTTTATAATTTAATCTAATCTTAATAAAGCTATAACCATATTAAACTTAAATTAAAAGGTACGTCTATCGTCTAGATCTTTCAAGGCACATTCTAATGTAAAAATAAATAAAATTAGTCATGACGAAGATAATTAGTCATGGCGAATATATTTATATTTATTAAACAATAAATATAACATTAATAATAATAAGGTCAAACATGATAATAACAAAAAATAAGCACATGATGCTACATTAAAGCTCAAGTCTATAAATTTACTTACATACTTAATTTTACTATAGCTTTGTAGATGAACATAACTTGTAGAAAAGCGAACAAAACCTTTGTTATTCACAAGATGCATTTGGGTACAAACACGAAGATGTTGACTAGAGTTTTGATATTTCTGTTAGAATTAGGGTGTGACTCGAATTCTATTTGGAAGACTATTTGGGAATTCTATTTGAAGTCGACTTTGGGAATTTTAGTTGAAGTTTATTTGGGAGTTCTGTTGAGAGTTTGGAATTTGTTTTGTATTTGAAGAAGTCATGAAGAAGTCCAAGTTGCAATAGGAAAGGAAGAAATCGTGCAAGGAAAAGGAAAACAACGAATACGCGCTCGCTCGAGCACCGAAAACGGGAGCATGGAGCTTATTTTTCGCCATGTGATCGTTCGAGCTAGGCCACATCTTGACAGCCACGAGATTGTCACTCGACTGACAATCTTATCCGAATTTTGAATAGTTATCTTTTTTTCCAGACTTTTGAATCATATTTTATCCTAAACACTCCATTATTGTATAGACTTAACTATAGTCGAACACCACCACATTTTAGGCTCTTCTTGCACTATATATAAGTGGAGTAAACATTAAGAAAAATCAATCCTTACGTTCTACACAATAATTTGTAATCCTCTGTTACTGCTATTAATAAATTCTCTTCTTTTACTTTTGGTATATTCTTACCACGTAAATCTTGTGTTTTTATTTGATTTATTCTTGTTCTTCGGTATATAATTCTTAACAAGTGGTATTAGAGCGAGATTCGATCAACTCAGTTTGAGACTTGATTCTTTGTAATGATAACTATGAAGTATGATGTTGCTGCTGAATCGCAACACCAGATTTTCACTTTGACAAGTAAAGATGCGAGCAGCCCTCGTTCAGATTAATTTGGATGATGCGTTGTTGGGATTTGACAAAATACCCTCAACTTGGACTATGGAGGAAAAGCAACGTAAGGACCAAAGACTCCATCACATCACCTTCATCTTTCGAATCATATTTCACAGGACATTTTAAAGGAGAAAACGGTTGCTACATTATGGTTGAAATTGGAAAGATTATGATGACAACAAGTCTAAATAGCAAGTCGCATCTGAAGTACCGGTGTATTCTCATCATACGACATAAAGATCACCAACTATTTTTAAGGAAATCATCACTGATTTGGAGACTTTGGAGGTCAACTATGATGAAAAGGATTTATGGTTGATATTATTGTACCGCTGCCCGCTTCATACATATCGTTTAGATACACGATCTTATACAATCATGATCCTCTAATCATTGAAGATGTACATGATGCTCAGCTTTTGAAAAAGAAGACATCTTCCCAATATTTTTGAAACTCTTGACACGAAAAAAATTACTTCTTGTTAGATTTGAGGCCAATGGAGATTGCATTATTGTTCACGGAGTTATATGAGGAGTAGATCAAGGTCTAACTGCAGTAATGAAGTCTGTAATTATTGTAAGTGAGCACATTAAGAAGGATTGTTATAAGTTGTAGAATGAGAAGAAATCAGTTGCTACAAATCAGAAAGAAAAACAATCATAAGTTTTAGGTGAAGCTAGTATTGCAGAAGATAGCTACAATAATGGAGAACTTTTGGTGATCTTTTACGGCTCCAAATCTGATGATGATTGGATTCTTGATACAGTTTACACTTTTCATATGTATCCTAATTAGGATTCATTTTAAACATATGAAACAATTTCCAAAGGTATTACAGTAATGAGTAAAAATAAACCTTGTATGATAGTTGGTATTGGAAGGGTCAGAATTAAGGTGTTTGATGTGTTTTCATGTCACTTGATGAAGTGAGACGTGTTCTAGATTTGAAGACAAATTTTAGTACACTTATGCAAGTAGAGTCCCGAACGTTAGTAAAGATGCACGTGTTATGTTGAAGGGATAGAGAAGGTCCAGTTATATGTCTTGCTTGGTTCTACAGAATCTTTGGATATTAATCAACAAAAAAATATTTGGATACACCTCAAACGAGTTTAGAAGTTATGGATAATGCAGATTTGCCACCACCAACAGCAATGCCATTGTATTCAATTACTATAGACACACCCAAGAGAGATATTAGGCCTCCACAAAGGTGCTGTAAAGCTAATTTTGTTGCTTATGCTTTAATTGCGGTTGAAGAGATTAAGTTTAGCAAAGAATCTTCTATATAAGCATTTTGTTATGTTGATTTGGTTATAGGGTATGTTTTTGCCATGTTTGGTAATTGTTAAGTTATTTGTGATCTTGTTGCTCATGGAAATAATTCGGACAACTTTGGTATCCAAAGTAATCCTGTTGAGCAGTACTTGGATTCAATTGATTTTTCACTTGTTGAGTTTGCCATAACTGAGTTTTGTGGAAGAGATGGAGAGTTTTTCTACTAGAGGATTTTTTGGTGTAGAACTTTTCTGTTGAAGAGTTAAATTTTATTCCTTGCACTGGAATTTGTCTCCTAGTGGAGAAATTTTTGCAGTTTTATTTGTTATAGTGGAATTTATGTTAATGTGTAGTTTGTTAGAATTATGGTGTACCTGAGTTCTATTTGGAAATTTTATTTGAAGTAAACTAGAGAATTCTAGTTTTTATTTTTAAGAATTCTAGTTAGAATTCAATTTGGGAGTTCTGTTGAAAGTTTGGAATTTGTTTTGGACTTGAAAACATGAAGGAGTCCAAGTTGCAATAGGAGAGGATTAAATCATACAAGAAAAATGAAACAACGAATAGGCGCTCACTATCCCAAAACAAGAGCATCGGCGCTCGCTTTCCACGAGGTGGTGGTCTTATCTGAATTTTAAATGATTCTCGTTTTACAAATTTTTGAATCTTATTTTATCATAAACACTCCATTATTTTATAGATTTAATTATAGTCGAATTCCACCACATCTTAGGCTTTTCTTACATTATATATATGAAGAGTAAAACTCTAGAAAAACAATCCTTATATTATTCACAATAATGTGTAATCCTCCATTATTGATATTAATAAATTCTCATTTTCTACCCGTGGCATATTTTTTACCACGTAAACCTTTTGTTTTTGTTTGATTTTCATATTATCATATTATTCTCATTCCTTTATTTACTAACAAATGGTATCCATTCGGTACATACACTACAACAAAAGTCACCATCTGTATATTTTGAATAGAGTTTATGGACATGTACTAGCATATTTTGAAGAGGACACCAAAAATAAAGGGATTGAGCCTACAAAACTTATGACAAGACGTACAGTGATACAAAGCATAAAAAGGCTGATGGTATTTCACTCTTTAGCTCACAATTTTCTGGGCTAATTTCGTTTTCTCGACTATAATTTGTTGACGGGAGTTTGGGTCGTATCCTCCTCCAAAATATGTATTTTATTATTATTTTCATTTCATTGAATATTGCACGAGTAGATGGATTCATTTACAAATAAAAAAATAAAAAAATTACAGTAATAGAGGAATAAATGATTAATTGTAGAAAACCCCCAGAAATGATTCTATGTGCGATATACCTCATACATATTGAAAATCGAAGAAAACCCTCATCTTTAAAACCTTTTGTTCGAAAAACTCTCATGTCATCAAGATCCATTAGATTAATCGTTAAAAATAGTAAAAATGTCAAAATTATAAGAAATAGTTGCAGTTGCAGTACCTAGACTTTTCTTTTTTCTTTTTTGCAAATTATATTCAATATTTATTATATAAATCACCCACAATCTCAAACATTTAAAACTTTATTTTCTTCTTCCCCATCACACTTCATCGTACTCAAAAAAATTACGGAACTGAACAATTGCAGATATGATTTTGACAATCATTATAAAACATAGTGAATACTAGTGATGGAAAAAAAATTTCGACAAACTCAATACCCGCGGGGCTTTGTCCTGGACGGGCCAGGGATTACCCGCTTAATCGAGTATTCGGATCGGGGACAGGACGGGTACGGGTACGGGTACGGGTACGGGTATGGGTAACAAGTATCTCGCCCTGCCCCGTGTAATTTTTTTAATTTTTTTTAGAATTTAATACTTTAAATGGAAAATTCCACGAAATTATATAAGTTCTAATATAAATGACAACTAAGGTTATCTAAAAAATATGACAAATAA
>CAIGRF010314256.1:16306-29251 GCA_903798235.1 Fraxinus ornus | reverse complement strand
AATTATGGTGTAATTTGATTTTGGAAAACATCTCGAGAAAATTCAGTAACTATTGATTGCGTAGCAGTGAAGAGAAAAATATGTTTGACCTAGTAAACGTCGACCAAACTTTATGATATTTTAACAAAGCCTATAACACTCATATACGTACAATATATAAAAATTTAGAGTCTCGACGATAATGTTTGAAGTCCGAAAATATCTCTCAACTATTCTGAACAGTATTTTTAAAATTGAACCGATGCAGTCTACTAAAATGAACATAACTTTTGCTCTAAATAATATTTTAGGATAATTCCAAAGATTAATATTATAGGACTCATAAGCTTTCAAACCCCACTGATTTCACTCTAAAACATTTGTAGCCCAAGTTATACCATTTTTAAGTAAGAGGACATAATTTGAAAATTCAATTCAGCAGTAATTAAACTTCATGCATAATCAATCCAATATTTCTAAGTTATAGTGTATATGCAATGTATTATAAAACTAGACGAAAAAGAAAATTAAGAATTTTAAAATAAAATGTCATCTAAGTGTTCGTAAGATATTTACATAATTGAAAATTTTACTAGAAAGTTAAATAACATTTCAAATCATCGAGCACTTGCCACTATGCCAAACCACTGTCATGCCTTGAATTAACCTGTAAATTTTGTATGGATGAGTACCACAAGTAACACTCAGTAAGAAACACTTAAATAAATGATAAAGAAATATATATTTTCTATAAATGCAAACTTTGGTTATTTGTGTCACCGTCAATTGCAAAGCGAACCGTTAATCAGAAAGTCCACTTACTCTTAGGTTTTGATAACCCCTTTCAAGTAACAAAAATCATCTCTTCATCTCTTATTTTGAACCACCAAATGGTGCTTCCACCATAAGTAACACAATAACACGTTTAATACAAATCGAAAATCAATAATTTTTACTTCACCTACAAAAGTGCTACAAATACCCTACCTTAAATACTTGGAGTTTGAATACCCTTTTTGCGCCCAATTTGAAATAAAATGCAGCGCACCTTAGCCTCTCCTTCTGAAAATTTTCAAATTCAAGGTGCCTTAAGTCTATGGGAAAAGGGCGAAATAAGTTTATGTATAAGTGTAATAGCTGGGAAGAGAAAACGTGGCTTTAGGGGTTGTAAAATGTTGTTACTTATCAAATACAAAATGAAGATGGTAATTTGCAGTAATTAAAATGAGATTAAAAACAAATGCAAGTGGCATATAATTATGTGTATAAATGGGATTTATGAGGTAACGTGCACGTAAGTTTGACAATTAAAATGACTGGTTTTTTCTTTAATAATTATCATAATGGGTAAATGATTGAAACGGTTATGACATTTAGTGGATAATAAAAATTTAAATGAAATGCGAAAAAGAAAAGTTAGATTGAGGGATAAGAAGAAATTAAAATACGTGGTTGAATAGATGAGAGTTATTTGAAAGACAAAAATCATGTTTAAGTGTTATATGGCATAAACAATAAGTGTATTTAAATTTTTAAAATTTTAAGGACTTAGCATATACAACGATTAATATAAATTATGTCATCACAAACATTTAAAAGAGATTTGACACCTTACCAATTTAAGACAAGTGCGCGCAACTTTACTATCGTGACCCAAAACTTTAACTCTTAGGAAGTGTCATAGTGACGAAATAATATAATCTAAATTATTTTGATTTATACAAGATTTTTTTCTTGGTCGCTACATCCGTACACTTATGGAATATAAAATCAACAATAATAACTTCCTCAATATCTTGATAGCCTGATAAAACATGAATTGATGAACAAGATCAACCTTTGGAAAAAGAAAAAATAGCGGACACAATTAAATACCACAACAAATGTGGCAAAATAAAACAAAGCAATAGCGGTTTCATAAACAAATCATGTAGTGTATCTAGGAAACAAAAGCATTTCTCCATGAATAAATTAACTTTTCATTTTCACAAATTGAAATCTAGCCGATGGAAGAAGTTATATGACAGAAGAATGGTGCAGACGACGGCTTAAAGTGATGGAATGAGGAGGTATTTCTTTGCATAATAATGCTTCTTTTATAATTACAAGCTCAAACATAGAACAAGAATCAAGAATAAACCTCGAAACCATAGCACTTCCAAGCGAATAGGTTCAATTTTTCTCAAATCTTGACTCTAGTTGCAATGAAGGTGGAAGACGATGTTAGGATTGATGATGGAAGATGGTGTTCGTGATGCGAACCCACGTACTAATAGTAGTTATGAAACCCAAAAAGATTGATTCAACCCTTAAAAAAAGTCAAGAATCAATGTTTAAACTTTATTCAAGAATATTGAACCAAGGAATCAACACAATCGCCGACAATATGTTGACTTCGTGATTACAAGACTCAAGAATTTCACTCTATTTGTTTGAACGCCACAAGAAATAAGTTTGATAAGTTCATAATTAATTGGATGAACAAGTACAAGAAAACAATAATGCCTTCAATTAATCTCTCAATAATTGTGTGCTTTACAATGAAAATAATAATCATATTTATATGAAATCCATAAAACCCAAGTAAAAAGGGAATTAAACTCTAAAAATAACAAAATATATCACAAAATAGAGTTTTAACTAAAATAGAAGATTGTGAGAAATTTGGAAAATTTGTGGTCGAAAACATACTATGCTTCCATATAGTGTAAATCTATGAGGTCGCACAAACCTTCTGAATTCCTCCATTGTAGGTTCGGGGCATACGACCATATGTCTTGAACAACTATGCGGGCGCATAGTTGTTCCTACAAACTTCTCCGTCCATTGTTCGAATCAAGTTTCTCCATTTTGTTTCATCTCTCATGCTCAATATGAAACTTGTCCATTTATTTGTCGCGGTCAATGTTTTGTCTACCATGGCTTGAGCAAGTAGTCACATTGCTTCTTTGACCCATTATGCTAGCAACCTAGTCATAGTCCCTTCCTCAACGATCAATGGATTCTTGCTTTGACTTGATCTCGTATCATGGACCACATCATCCCCTCCTCTTCGAAAGTATTTGACCTCGAATCTGTACCTATATCAAAGAGAGAAAGATTAGAGACATCAAAGATAGCTGAAATATTATACTCACCAAGAAAATCTAATTTGTAGGTATTGTCACTAATCTTTTCAAGGATTTAGGATGTATCATCTTCCCGTGTCTGTAACTTCGACTTTCTTTGTTTTGAAAAGCGTTCTTTCCTCAAGTGTACCCAAACCCAATCTCTAGTTCAAATTTAACACTTTCATCCCTTATTTGCTTGAAAAGCATAATGCTCATTTTTCTTCTCAATCATGCACCGTACCTTCTCATGGAGGGATCTTACCAACTTGACATTCTTCTTTCCATCTAAGCCACACCTCTCATCAACATGTAAAGAAATTAAATCCAAAGGTGTTAGTGGGTTAAACCCATAANGTTAGTGGGTTAAAACCATAAACAATTTCAAATGAAGTATACGAAGTAGTAGAATACGTGGCCCTATTGTATGCAAATTCTATGAATGGTAAGCAATCCTCCTAACTCTTCAAGTTCTTATTGACTATAGTGCCAATAGTTGTATCATAGTCATATTAACAACCTCAGTTTGTCCATCCATTTATGGGTGGCAAGTAGTAGAAATTATTATTTGGTTCCTAACTTATTCCACAAAATCCTCCAAAGTGACTAAGGAATTTAACATCCATATCTGATACAATGCTTCTAGGAATTTCATTTAAGCGCACTACTTCCTTAAAGAATACGTACGCAATATTAGTGGCATCATCAGTTTTATGATATGGAATAAAATGTGCCATCTTACTAAATATATCTACCACCACAAATATAGAATTTCTTCATTTTTTAGTCCTGGGTAAACCCAATACAAAATTCATAGACACATCAACTTAAAGTTTACTAGGAATAGGTAATGGTGTATATAAACCCTGATGTAAAACCTTAGATTTGTCTTTTTTTACAAGTGATGCATATACTAGAAATCCGATCAATATCAACTTTCATCTCAAACTAATAAAAATGTTCACCTAACATCTCTAAGGTCTTCTTAATCCCAAAATGATCTATTAGACCTCCACTGTGTGCTTTACGTACTAATAATTCTCTCATTAAACATTTAGGAACACATAACTTATTTTCTCGAAATAATTACCCATCATGCCTAAAGAATCTATCCATAGCACCCTTATCATATTATTCGTATATATTAGAAAAATCTGGATCATTAGCATACATGTCCTTAACATATTCTAATCATAACAATTTTGTACCTAAAGAAGTTACGTACCTCCTTGATAAAACCAAATAACATAAGGAAATGTCTCGAGGAACTCTATCCACCTTGCATGTCTCTTCTTTAGCTTACCTTGACAGCTGCTCCACTTAGCTTTTCACTAGAGTAGGCTATTGGTCTTTTATCCTGCATCAAAATAGCTCCAATACCTATACGTGAGGCATCACATTAAATCTCAAAAGTATTGTTAAAGTTAGGTAATGATAAAATCGGTGCGGTGCACAACCTATCCTGAATAGCGTTAAAAACATGTTCTTGTTCGATGGCCAATGAAATCCTACAATTTTCTTTATAATCTCCGTGAGTAGTGTGACAAGTGTGCTAAAGTTTTTAACAAAACGCATATAAAAACTAACTAACCCACGAAAGCTTCTTGCCATAATTATGCTTTTAGGTGTTGGTCACTCCTTGATGGCTCTATTTCTCCTCATCCACTTCAATACCCTTTGCACTAACGACATAACCAATAAAAATAATTTTTTACATGCAAAATGTGCATTTTTTGAAATTAACATAAAATTGTTCTTGCCTTAAGATCGCAAGCACACATCTTAAATGTCCTATATGTTCATTTAGATCCTTACTATATACCAAGATGTCATCAAAGTAAACTATTACGAATTTACCTATGAATGCACGTAAAAAACAATTCATTAATCTCATAAATGTGCTAGGTGCATTAGTAAGTTCAAATGGCATGACTAACTGCTCATACAACCCATATTTAGTTTTAAAAACGATTTTCCATTCATTTCCTTCCCTCATCATAATCTGATGATAACTACTTTTAAGATCAATTTTATTAAACATGCATGATCCATATAATTCATCTAACATATCATCTAACCTAAGAATATGATAATAATACTTTGCCATTATATTGTTGATGGCCCTACGTCAATACACATCATCCATGTTCCATCTTTTTTTAGCATAAGTAGTACTAGCACGGCACATAGACTCATACTCTCCCTTACATACCCTTTGCTCATCAATTATTCCACTTGTCTTTAAAGTTCCTTAGTCTCCTCGGGATTACTCCGATAAATTGGCCTGTTTGGAATGACAGCTGTGGGTACGAAATTAATTTGATGTTTAATACCTCGAATGTGTTGTAGCTCACTAGGCATGTCCTTCGAGAACACTTTTTCAAATTCTTACAAAAAAATAGCCAAACTAGGGAGGGGCATATTAGATTCCTCAAAGTTGATGAGTGATTCCTTATAAACCAATAAGATCATAAGTTGGTCCTCAATTACTGCCTCCTTCAACTCACTTCCTTTTGTAAATAAATTCACTTTCGATTTTTTTTTTATCTCATGAGACTTTTTATCTTTATTCTCTTGTAGCTCTACTCTCTTTTTTTTTTCTCACAATTAGTCACCTCATTATTTTCTCTCTTACTCTCTTGTTGTGAAAGATTAATTTCACTCCATTTTTCTCTCAATCTTTTTTCTTCCTTACTTTCCAATTTGATTTGATCTTTATATACTTGTTGTGGTGTCAACAGCGCAAGAGTAATCAATTTCACGTCCTTAGTAAAATTGTACCTATTTTTTGTACCCGTTATGAATCACCTTCCTATCATAATGTCTGGCCTTTCCAAAAAGATATGCTCAGTATGCATAGGCACTACATCACACATCATTTCATCATGATACTTCCGAATTGAGAAACTCATAAACACTCTCCTATTCACCTTAACCTCTCCACATTCATTTAACTATTGCAATTTATAAGTCTTATGATGTTTTCTTGATCGTCACCTTTACGTCCTTTCGTAGCTATTGTTTCGGCTCCAATTTGATCATTCTAACATATCATCTAACCTAAGAATATGATAATAATACTTTGCCATTATATTGTTGATGGCCCTACGTCAATACACATCATCCATGTTCCATCTTTTTTTGGCATAAGTAGTACTAGCACGGCACATAGACTCATACTCTCCCTTACATACCCTTTGCTCATCAATTAGTCCACTTGTCTTTAAAGTTCCTTAGTCTCCTCGGGATTACTCCGATAAATTGGCCTGTTTGGAATGACACCTGTGGGTACGAAATTAATTTGATGTTTAATACCTCGAATGTGTTGTAGCTCACTAGGCATGTCCTTCGAGAACACTTTTTCAAATTCTTACAAAGAAATAGCCAAACTAGGGAGGGGCATATTAGATTCCTCAAAGTTGATGAGTGATTCCTTATAAACCAATAAGATCATAAGTTGGTCCTCAATTACTGCCTCCTTTAACTCACTTCCTTTTGTAAAGAAATTCACTTTCGATTTTTTTTCATCTCATGAGACTTTTTATCTTTATTCTCTTGTAGCTCTACTCTCTTCTTTTTTTCTCACAATTAGTCACCTCATTATTTTCTCTCTTACTCTCTTGTTGTGAAAGATTAATTTCACTCCATTTTTCTCTCGATCTTTTTTCTTCCTTACTTTTCAATTTGATTTGATCTTTATATACTTGTTGTGGTGTCAACAGCGCAAGAGTAATCAATTTCACGTCCTTAGTAAAATTGTACCTATTTTTTGTACCCGTTATAAATCACCTTCATATCATAATGTCTGGCCTTTCCAAAAAGATATGCTCAGTATGCATAGGCACTACATCACACATCATTTCATCATGATACTTCCCAATTGAGAAACTCATAAACACTCTCCTATTCACCTAACCTCTCCACATTCATTTAACTATTGCAATTTATAAGGCTTATGATGTTTTCTTGATCGTCACCTTTACGTCCTTTGGTAGCGATTGTTTCGGCTCCAATTTGATCAAGTTCGCAACATGTGATAATGAAGCAAGTCAAGCATTCATATGACATCGTTCCTCCTTTCTTATACAAGTCAAGCATGCATATCATTGTACATATGTTTACGAAGTAGGGAATTAAGACAACCATAGGCAAAAAGAATGAAATATAAAGCATCATCCAATGGAAACCGCATAAAATTGAAATCATAGTGAAATATTCATCATGAAGCAAACCAAATCACAGAGAAACATTAATCATGAAGTGAAAAGAAATATCCATCGTAAAGCAAATAAGGTAATATCCATCATGAAGAAAAATAACGACTGCAGCTCCGGAGAAGGTAGAGGAAGAAAGTAGACATAGAAATGGGTGTAGAAAGTATTCTGTTAAGACTACATCATCGCATGTTGTGATTGAATGGCTTCCTGTTGAGCTAGTATGATGCCCTGTTGAGCTTGCATCTAGTGGAGCATCCCTCCAAGGCCATCAACCAAGGATGTGACAGAGTCAATACGCCCGTTCAACATGTTGTATTGATTCTCGATAAACATGAAGCCAGTGTTCAAAGATCGAGGGATGTTGGAGCCCTGAATATTGTGAGGAGGAATATGAACTTTCGGTATATCATTGTCGTCACCATCGTCATCTCCATAGAATGGTAGAGTCGAAAGACCTGAGGTGGGGTCGAACCCCTTGATCTGTGCCACCCACCGACCATGTTCTTTAGTAATTTTCAGGCGTTTAAGTGTTTGAATGTTTATAGTTTTGGTGGGTCGAAGTTGGACAAATGTCTCATCACCAACGAAACTTTAAAGAGTTTAAAAATTTTCGTGAGAAGCATGCCATTTGGTAAAGATTTAACGTGTCATGAGCAATGGACAAGTTTCATGAGTCCTAATACAATGGTAGAAAAATCACATTTCCTACCGACAAGAAAAGAGTCGAGAAGAAAGAGATCAAACGAACTCACTTTATCTCGATGACCTTTTCGTGATAAGATAATATTTGCAATGATGTTTTGTAAAACCCTGCATGGAAGAGTCAATTGATTTGCACTAACTTTCCCGCTGACATGACAACAAGCCTCGGTAGGGTCATAGCCGTCTAACGTGGGATGCGCCTTGTGAGAAATATCTGTGTTTCACACACTTCAAGTTCTAAAATGTCACAAATTAGAGCATTGCTTATGATAATGTGTTTATTTTTAGTCAGACGTGAAATGTAATCGGAACGGGAAGTAATATACATATTTTTGTAAAACTCTTTCATGAGTCGTAGGTATGCATGCTCTTCTAAAGTTGGAATATGAATCCAACCCATATTTTCAAAAAGTTCTTCTATATGAAATGTGGGTGCTTCAATAGTAAATCCGCAAAATTAACATTTTTACCTATTAAAATGGGGAATTTTTCAAATAGGTTGGTAAGCACCTCGGGTTCCATATCGAACTCTTCGTCGAATGAAGAAGGAGGAGATCGTCTCACCGTGCTCTTGAGCCTTTTTCTCGTTCTTTTTGACCCCCGACATTGTTGAAAATCGAGAATGAATATGGAGAGAGGAATAAGAGAGGTTAGTGTTTCAATTTGGTGAAATTGGAATGTAGTGGATGAAATTGAGAATTTCTTGAGAAATCGAGATGTAGAAGTAATGGTTTTTTTATTTTGATGGGTAATTGATGATTTGAGAGGGAGGATCGAGTGGTGAGAAGAGAATTAGGGAGAGAAAATTGAGAAAAGTAGAAGAAAATGGAAGAGAAAAGGGCATGTTCGCGATTCTTAAAACTGACTCGTCGTTGAACCGGACATCTGGTTCAGTCATTTGGACGGAAATTTTTTTGGACAAATGTCTGATTTCTCGTTCAAATCCTCCTTTTTTTAATAATAATAAAGCATACTAAATCATGAAAGTATGATGCACATGAAATAATGAGATGAGAACATGTAAGCGTATGTAGTTATAAACTTAATCATGTACTTCAAGTTCATCAATAAAGCCTAAACATCTTCTAATATGTGAGAATTGATCAAGAGCTAGAGGTTTTGTGAAGATATCGACCAATTGATTTTATGTATTCACAAATTTAACACAATATCATTCTTTTGAGCATGGTATCTTAGGAAGTGGTGTCTAATTTTAATTTACTTTATCGTAGAGCGCCAAATAGGATTTTTAGACATGTTTATGGCACTAGTGTTATCACACATAATGGGTATATGATCAAAGGAGAGGTGATAATTACTAAAGTTTGTTTCATCCATAGAACATGTGCACAACAACTAACGGTCGAGATATATTCGGCTTCAACGGTTGACAATGCAACAAAATTTTATTTTTGCTAAACCACGATACAAGTGCAAAGTCTAAAAAATGACACGTTTCGCTTGTGCTTTTATGATCGATTGTGCATCCGGCCCAATCTACATTCGAATAGCTAAGCAGATCAATGTGAGTGCCCTTAGGATACCAAAGCCCTAAGGTTCTAGTGCCATTAAGATATCTAAAGATTCGTTTCACGGTCTTAAGATGAGATTCTTTAGAATTCGATTGAAATCTAGCACATAGACATACACTAAACATAATATCGAGTCTATTTGTGGTTAAGTAAAGAAAAGATCCGATCATAACTCTGTATTTTGTAATATCAACGGACGTACCCTGATCGTCCTTGTCCAATTTTATGGATGTGTTCATAGGGGTGTTCATTGACTTAAAATCATCCTTGTCGAACCTCTTGAGAATGTCTAATATGTAGTTACTTTGATTGATGAAAATCTCATCACAAGTTTACTTAATTTGGAGACTGAGGAAAAATTTAAGTTCTTCCATCATGCTCATTTCAAATTCCATGCTCATGCACTTAGAAAACTCTTCACTAAGATAAATATTAGCAGTACCAAATATAATATCATCAACATAAATTTGAACAATGATCATATCGTGCTTTTGAGTTTAAACTAAAAGATTGGTATCCACTTTTCCTTGAAAACCATTTGAAATTAGAAATTTCTTCAATCGTTCATACCAAGCCCTAGGAGCTTGTTTTGATTGTAGAGAGCTTTTCAAATTTGAAAATATAGTCCAGATGTTTGTAATTTTTAAAACTGGATGGTTGTTTAATAAACACTTCTTCTTGAATAAAACCGTTAAAAGCACTTTTGACATCAATTTGATAAAGAGTAATTTTTTTATGACAAGCAAATGCAAGAAGCATGCGAATAGATTCTAATCAAATTGATGCATTCTTCTTGATTGTAACGTTGGGCCACTAATCTAGCATTGTTACGCACAATTATTCCATTTTAATCATGTTTATTTCTAAAGACCCTTTTAGTGCCAATGACGGTTTGATCATTTGGTCTAGCGACTAAATTCCAAACATAGTTCCTTTCAAGATTAAGTTCTTCCTGCATAACTAGAATTCAAAATTCATCAAACTCGACCTCTTTGAAGTTCTTTGGTTCAATTTGTGAAATGAATGCACAACTATTTAAATGATATTTAGTAAAGGCTCTAGTAGTAATACCTTTTGATGGATCACCAATGATTAATTCTTTAGGATAAGAATGAACAAAGCTCCATTCTTTTAGTAGAGGTAAATCATTTTGGACTTCGGTTGGCTCTTTTTCACTTTGTCAAACATTTTCTCCTTCTTGATGTTCATCTTGTGGATCTTCCTTGTGTTGATCTTGAATAGTCATTTGTTCGAATGAAGTTTCCAACCCCACATCAATGTCAATACCTTTCTCACGATCAAGAGAATTAGTTTCATTGAAAGTGACATGCATGAATTCTTCAACGACTAGAGTTCTTTTATTGAAAACTCTATAAGCTTTTCTAGTCGATCAATATCCTAGAAAAATTCAAACGTCGAATTTTGAATCAAATTCTTTCAAGTTTTCTTTTGTATTCAAGATAAAACATTTTCACCCAAAGACTTTGAAATAACTGATATTGGGAATTCTATTTTTCCAAAGTTCATATGAAGTTTGGTTTTCTTTCGACTAATGAAAACTCTATTAACAATATAGCAAGTGGTGTTCACGGCTTTGGCCCAAAATTATTTTGGCATGCTAATTTCATTTAACATGGTTTTACTCATTTTTGAGAGCTAACGAAAGAAAATCTAGCAGGAAAGGACGGAAAGGGAGGGGAGAATGGGGATGATTAACAAAAAAAGCCCACAGACTATATTAGATTTATAGGGAATAAGGCACAGTTTGTAACATTACCACATTCAAATGCCTCATCTAAAAGTTTGATTTTAAGAGAAGTGACAAATTTATTTAGTAAATTATGTCCCCAACACACCCCTTCACTTGTTGGCTTAATAGAACTTTTGTTAAATGCAAATACATTTCTACAATTTTTAACTATGGGACAGTGAAACTTGAATATAAACATTTGTGTGCTTTAATACTACTTTAAACTAAATCGTCGAAAAACGTAGCGAAACTTGAATATAAATATTTGTGTGCTCTGATACTACATTAAACTACATCGTCGAAAAGCTTACGAACAGACAAATTTATTTACTCAAATATTTAGTCGATGTTCTACTTGGTATGCCGTACAATGTGAGATTCTTCATTTTACTATTCCATTTTGTTGAGGAGTTTTGGGAGCAAAAAAGTGATGTTCATATCCATTTTTATTACAAAACTCATCAAAGCCGAGTTTATTAAATTCTCCACCACGATCACTTCTAATGGTTGTAATTGAGTTTTTTTTTTCATTTTTCATTTCTCTTTTTGTTTGGACACTCGATTCTCTTGTGACTGGGTTTGTCACAATCATAACAAAACTTTTGAAAGCCTCTCCATTTTTTGAGAAGAAGCACATGATCATCAAGATCTTCATCACTCATATGTTCACTTGTAGGGCCTTCTTCAATTGCCGATTTGAGAGCAACTTGATGCCTAAGATGCTCTTTTGATTCTTCGTTGTTTTCCTCATCTTTTCCTTGGTTTCGGCGTTGTTGAGCTCGTATGTCATCAATGATCCACATAGTTCATCCAAAGGTTAAAACTTGATATCTTTGGTGTTATCTATCAACATCCTTAATGAGCTTCAATCTTCCGAAAGCGACCTAAGAATTTTACTTACAAGCTCACCGTTAGTAGATTTACGATCAAAGGCCTTGAGGCCATTAACAATAACGGTGAAGCGAGTAATCACATCAACAATATGTTCGTCTTGTTTCATGAAAAAAATTTCGAATTCTTTGACCAAGAGATTAATCTTGGTTTCTTTTATCTTACTAGCGCCAACATGAGTAACTTCTAAATCATGTCATTTATCATATGCGGAGTCACATGTGCTAATACAATTAAACTCATTTCTATCTAAGGTACAATAAAGTAGGTTTTTAGTTATAGCATTCAAACACGATTATCTTTTATCGTTTTCATCATATTCATCTCTAGGTTTAGAAATAGATTGATCGTATTTTCCATCAATTTTAATAATCTTGGTGGGCATATAATGATCATATTCAATGACTTCCCGAATATTATAATCTATTGATTGAATGTAAATCATTATTCTAGTTTTCCAATAATTATAATGTGTGCCATCAAAGAAGGGAGATTGATTTGTGGGATGACCCTTGAGGTTTAAAAAGTTGTTGTGGTTAACCATTACTTAGATTGTAAAATCATAATTTTAGAATGAGTACATTGCTCTAATACCAATTGATAGCCTAAGAATAGCATACCAAGGGGGGATGAATTGATGTTTAAAACTTTTTCGAAAAATTAATCTAAAATCAAGCACAAAATAACTGGATAGATTTAAATAATAAGCACGAATATGAAAACAATAAGTAAAGAGGGATAGAGAATGCAAACGATATAATTATAGA
>CAIGRF010314232.1:29923-55783 GCA_903798235.1 Fraxinus ornus | reverse complement strand
CCCTTGTTGGTTTTAATGTAATTTTAAAAACTCGAACTCGTGCTCTTCCTTTAAATTATACAAAACTTAGTCACAATATCATTTAGTGAATATTGTTAATTTGTACAACAGAATTATATACGTTCAGTTTGAAGTTTGAACAAGATAATTATTATATTTAAATTTTAGACTTTATTTGATTTCATTTTTTTTAAAAAAATACATTTTTCTCTATTATTTTCCACCACACATTTTTCAATAAAATAATATTACATTCAAATTCTAAACTTTTCTTTATTTTTAATCACACATTCTCCATCAAATCACTATTCCAAAATGTATTTTTTTGTAAAAAATGGACATCAAATGGGGCTCTTAATATTTTATTGTTGCTCACAATCGACGATCGTCCTTGCTGATTCAAAATGCTGGATCCGTCCATGGTCGAACCTATGGATAATTCACACCTTATCATTCTAAAGAAGAGTCGATACGTTTTATACTTCAAGTGGCGCAAACTTGTACACCTAGTTTCTTAGGGTCCATTTGACATATTTTTTAAATTGTCAAAAATTGCTTTCAAGACCAAAAAATTATTTTTGTACATATTTGGATAATTTTCTAGCAGTACTTTGTCGGCTTAGAAGAGTTTTCACAAGAAACTAACTTAAAGTACCATCATTAGAAAATTCTTCAACAAAAAATAAAAGCAAAAACAAAACCTACCAATCATGTCCTTATTATACTAGAAAACAAATGTAAGCACATGGTTTAAGGATCATGCGGTGGGGTTAGCTGTCTATTATAAGGCCAAGATACCAAGGAATAATTCAGTGCCAGCTTTATATTATATTATAATATCCATATATTAGGCACTATGTTTTCTTGATATTATAAAAATATAGACTTCATAGATAATTAATGAAGCTTTACTTTTTTAAGTAAAGATTGTACGAATGTGGATGGGAAATTTTGCATTATATATGGCATGCCAATACTCTTTTGAGGTAATCCTTGAATAATGAATGGATGTGATCTGTTTGCATATTTAAAACATCAAGAATCGTGCCGATGTAAGCGGGTGCACATTTTCGACAATCTCTCGAAATTTAGAATTGCAACTATTGATGTAATAACCATAGAAAAAGCCTCCCTNTTTCACTTTTCCGCATAATTATCTACTATTAGCTCGCGAAACCTCTTCCACTTTTCTATCCCAGCTCCTACCTCTACGTGGAGTTGCCGTAATAATTTATCTTAGAGCATGTTTGGTAATAATTAAAATCCAATTAAAATTGAAAATATGATCGTTATTGGGTCTCACCCGTTTAATAAAAGTCAAATAACAGCTAGTTTTTCAATTTTAATCTCTACCAAACTAAATACTAGAAAATTTTATTTAGATTACGTTTTTGATATGCTTTCTTACTTGTAGGTTGGATTAATTGTTTCCATCAAAAGTTGACATGTGCATATTTTTTTTCATTAGTAGACACTTAAATTTTGCTTTCTGATATGTTACCTTAAAGTTTAAACCGAACATGACAACTTATATATCATTCTCCGTCCATTTTTGAATATCATCATTAGATGAAATTCTCATATAGCAATGATGATTCCTATAGATTTCAAAGTCATTGAGATGTTCTAATCTACAATCAACACTCGAGACAAATTAAAAGTTGTGTCTCATTCTTAGCATTGAATATGTTGTCCACAATGATGGCATTAATGACAATAATATACAATGGCCTAATCAACTTGGAAGTGCAAGACAAGCACCAGAAGCAAGATTTGAAGACTAGATCATCATCATCGACTTATGACTAAAGCCAGGATAAACACTAGTAAAATGCATAATTCATAATGGAAAAAATCGCTGGCGAGACTTCGACCTGAGAGAAATATAGCAAATAAGTCGTCACCTATTTTTAGTTCCACGTACACTTATATTTTTTTAGTGCTAAGGTTCATAGTGGACAGTTTACATCTATTTGACTATTAAAATATCACGTGATGATTACATATTTGATTTTTCAAGAGGTAAACTTGTTTTATAGACGGAAACGGAACGAGTCCATTGAGAACTATGTGCTACACAAAATGAAAGGTCAAAAATCCACAAGCAAATGAAGAAAAGGATGAGGAATTAGTTGAAATTTCACTTAATTTTTTATCAACAGTGAACAAATACAAATCAAAATTTACTCATTCTATAGGCTGAATGTTCACATAATGGTACAGAAACATTTAGTCCTTGTTTGATACACATTCTTTCAAAACTCATCATGTTCTTCAATAAAATAATAATTTCCATCACATCCAAAACATTTTTTTATTTTTTAACCACATATTTTCCATCACATCACTATTTAAAATACATTATACCCTCAATAATATGCATCAAACACCCTCTCATTCGAACATTCAAGATTATCGTTAGCTTAAATAATGAGCAAATGACTCAAACGCCATGCTCACTTGAGTGAAATCATACGAATATTGGAACAGAACATGTACTCCAGGTAAACTAAAGAAACAGAAAACCTTGTAGGTAATATGCCGAAAATTGTCAAGAAAACATGCAGTTATGCAGTCCATGGATCTATGTCACCATCTCAAACTTCTTGAAGACATTAAATCTCATTGTTATTTCCAGCATAATTCATCCATAGCTGCATGATCAAGAATTAGCCAATTCTTGCTTCACTCTTCAGGCACACCATCTTCTTTGATATACCAATGGACTCAGTTGAGGCAAAACCACCGATTTCCCATGTTATAATAGATCAGAGCTACGATTTTGATCCTAGCTCAGAAGGAATGTAGCTATATGCTTGAAAAGAGTGAGTTGGGCGTTGTTCTCAAGGAGAAGGGCACAAGGAAAAATGTTATTGTCTCGCCCAGGATGAGAGATGTCTTTCTACAAGATCATGAGTCGTGGGTCACTTTATAACTTCCTATTTCGTGGTGTGCAATTTCATGGACTGCAGGTAGTGGCTATGATCAGTTCGGTAGTATTTTTGGAGGAGCCGTATGGATCTCCATACTTAACGATATCTAGATTGCTTATTTTCAACACCTATTGTAACACCAGAAGCCGATATAGACACGACAGAATGCTACTCACAACTTGTTTACACTTGCGGTAAAACATGGACTCGGACTGATTGACGCCGGAATTGAAGAGTCGTTTTATATACACAGATCAAGAACACAAGCATTTAAGTAGTTCATAGTAAGAAGCCTAATAAAGATCCACCTATCAAGAACAGCTAACATCACATAATTGATAGGAATAATTGTTAATCCAAACACAGATTTTCACAAATTGAGGAGAAAATGCAGCATTTCCAGGAAAAGTCAGGATTTACCCAAGTTCAATCATCCCCAGTTGGAAACAGGGTGAGGACTTTCCTCCCATTTCCAGGCCTGGGCGACTCCAAATCCTCGACATACAATGGTGGTGCCACTGAACCATTACTAACATGAACTGGCGCACCCATTCTCTGCACCTGCTGCTGTGATTGCCTTATAAAGGGATGGTCAAATTGCCCGTTTGGCGGTGAGGTCCCAAAATGCCTAAACTGCTGCTGCAGCTGCTGATGGTGGTGCGGCCTTGGCCCTTGCCCCGGCCCCTGACCAACCACGGCCGCCATCTGATGCTGCTGCTGCATTGCAGCCACAGGCATAAAGGGCAAAAAATGGTCGGAATTTGGCCTGCCTGAATGCAAAAAATGTGCCGGCACAGGCGAGCTTGCGAACAAATGGTCTGTAGGATCCACACTAACACTACTCCCACCAACACCACCACTCCCATTACTGGAAATTCCCTGCATCCGCTTCAGATAAAGCCTGTATTTCTGCAAATGGCTAGCAACATTCTCTCTTGTAAGTCCATCCACACTCATCAGCTGCATTATAGTCTTGGGCACAGCATTCTTGATCCCCAAATGAGCGACAGCATCCACAAATCTCTTGTGCAGCTGAGGAGTCCAAACAAGCCGTGGCCGCTTCAGGGTCCGAGCCGGCTCGTCCGACCCCACACCACCTCCGGCCCCGGCTACTCCACCATCATCACCACCCCCTCCCGACCCAACCAACTCAACCGAGTCGAATTCCGCGGAAGAGTTAGGTTGAGAAGACTGCGCGGTGGTCTGTGGCGGAGGCGGAGTGCTCTGATGGTTGTGATTTGGTGGTGGGTTTCGAATATCAAAAGCCAGTGCTAAATCCGGGGTTATTAGGGTTTGGGATAAAGGCATCAACTCTTCTGGTGATGGCAATTCCTTTTCCCATTTTGCAAACCAATTCGAATCCTCCTCCCTCATCTTACACTCAAAATTTTCTTGAATTGGCAGTTTTTTGGGAATCAAACACTATATGGGTTGATTTTCTTTTTCAAGATTTTGCCAAGAAACATACCAAAATTCAAAGTGGGAAGCAAAACTGTAAATTTGAGTGAATTCGCAGAGAATTTTTTTAAGAAAAAATTCTTCTTTCTCCCTCTATCAAGAAAGATACAAGAACTGATTCATTCGTAGACAGAGAGAAGACGAGAAAATTCTTCTGTGTGAGACTGGGTGAGTATACTGGAGGAAGAAGGGGTGGGGTGGGTGATCGAGGTGGATCTTGTTTAGCTTTTAGTATGTCTACTATTTGTTGATTCCCTGTGATTTTTGTTTGTAAAGGTTGCATTTTTTCTTGAGAGTGAGTGTCCACTGCTAAAAAGATTTATACATACAAAAGCTGTATATATATCGTACGTACATAATCCACATAAATGTCTTAATGCGTGGACGACACGCTTGCCTCCAATTGGATAAACATGGTTGCATTTTGACATGGCGCGTGTAATACGGCAGAGAAAGTGGGGAAGAAGTACGGCACGGCAGTAATATAGATGAGGTTTTGTATTATACGGATAATGAAATTTGTGATTAGGGAAAAATAAAGTAAATCAAAAAGGAGAAAAAAATGGAAAGTGTGAAGAAAATGCAAAGTTAGGTCACTTTGTGGGGAATCCTCTTTAACACTTGACAAGGGAATCTATCAAATGAGTTCAATGGGTGTGTGTGTGTGGAGTAATTTAAGTTCGCTTTTAGTGGCTTAAACTCGACTTCGACATTGAGTTCATGTTTAGTCACTTCTCAGTAGAAATTAAAATTTTAATTTAAATCAAAATTAACAATTAATTTTAATCATACATTTTATAGGACTTACAATTTTCAATCACATATTTTATCAATTTTTATCAAAATCTATTAAAAACTTGATTTTAATCCCCACCAAACAATGACTTAATTTTGCTAAAAATCAGATAAAGTCAAATGTAATTTGTCGTTGAAAAGTTGATGAAAGTTGTGTATCTCATAAAATATTTAATTAAAAATAATTGTTAATTTTGATCTAAATTTTTATCAACTTTTTTAACTCCTATGAGTAATTTATGTAGATAGGTCCTACAACTAGGAGGGAATTTTTGGGTGCTCAATGTGAGTAGTGGGGTGTTTATGCAAATGATAGGATATTAGTGTTGACTTTCAATGCAAGATTCCTTGTTTTAATTGTGATTAGAAAGTTAAAAGTTTGATGCTAATTTGATTAAATGACGTGTGCAAATCAAAATCCAACAAAATAGCAAAGAGTTGAATGGTTTTAAAAAACTTAAGGTTAGAAAAATAATTATAATAATTGACATTGATTATTTCAACATGGTAAACATCGAAGTGCTTGCTTGGCTAAGCTTTTAAGTTCTTATAATATGTGGTGAAAATAATCTTAAAGGACGTGTAGATAATAAAATAGAGTTTGATCAGCTTATAAGAGCAATTATAAACTTTGCCAAATATGCACTAATGGAGAAAAGAAATTATTTTTAAGAATCAATAAATACTTTTTTAAAAAAAAATTCTTATTGTTTGGGTTTATTAATCATTTTAAGAATTCACACAAGTTTAAAAAAAATAAAAAACCAACCAAATTGTATAAAAAAAATTATTTGATAGCCATTATTACAGGAATTTTCACACTTAATTAATTAAATATTCAAATAGACATCCTACCAAATTAAGCATCTAAAGTAAATTATTTGAGATATCAATCTCAATAACTTGTATGAACACTCGTGGCATGTACTAAGTTGAGTTATATAAGATTAAGGTCATGTTATCATCATTTAAAAAATTAATTTGGTTGCTACAATATCATTTCTCCACTACAGATTTACATAATAAAATATTCTACATATAAACTAATAAAATCTCCTTACTTTTTAACCACACATTCTATAAAAAAAATACTATTCCATAACTCATTATTCTCAAATAAAGGCGTGTTCGGTTCCAATTAAAATTGAAAATATAGCCGTTATTGGGTTCCACTCGTCTAATAAAAGTTAACAATAACGACTAATTTTTCAATTTTATATCAAACATGCACTAATATATAAGTCGAAATATTATCCCTTATCTCACGTTTGAAGTCAAGAGAAGAAGCAACGACATAGGTGAAATACAGGAGAAACATGTATTCTAAGTTGCAAATATCATCAACAAGTATTTTGTTACAATTTTAACTTTGAAAATTCTGAGAAAATGTTAGTATCAACGAGAGAAAGAAACATTGAATAAAAGTTTCGAACGCCCTAAGAACTTTTCGATGCAGCCAATAGAGACAGGGCTGGTGGCAGCAACGCGACAGCCCCTCTCTCAGGACTCGAGTATTTCTTGTAGATCACCTTCAGTTTGTGATCTGCAGCCATCGAATGGAAGCTAACCAGTAGCTTAGCGCACTCCCTGCTCGAAAAATTGATACGAATACATATTATTATTATTTACACACAACTTAAAGGTAGATGATAATTAGAATTGAAAATAAGCAAGAAAATGAACATACATAAGTTGTGGCTCCGAGAAACCTGTGTGGATTTTAAGAGTCTCGGTCCATACAGGCACCTTATTTAGGGTGCATCTTGCAGCATAGACTGCCGAGGCAGCAATCTTGGATGGACAATGCATAACAGTGGCATAATTCATCATTCCAAGCTCGGCTAGAAAATAGACCATGTTCTCCACCTTATATGGTTCATAGCCGAGTCGAGATATACTTGCACAAGAATCAGGTAAAGAAGCTTTTATGAACCGTACAAGGAACATATACGGCGTGGGTACTGTTAAGTTCCACTCCAATTCTCCGAGTATGCGTTTCTCCATACGTAAGACCTGTTCATTGGTATAGGCTCTGTCTGATATGCACACTAAGTCATTGACCTGCAAAAGTATAGTCTTTAGTTTCAAATGTTCATAGAGAAGATTAGTGTACGGTCGAAGGAACTTTAGTAAACCACCTCAGGGGCCCAAATTTCTTCGTATTTAGAGGCAATAAGCATCGAGCTTATGCCTAACAACTGAAGTTCCCTCCTTGACGTTGTCTTTACAGCGAGATAGCGATCAACAATGTTGATAGTCAAGTAGAGAGTCTCTGGCGAAAGCTCGAATTTGTGGTGGACTTGAATCAACCAATCAACCAAAATTGCTCTCATCTTCTCGTTTATCTCAGGTTGTGAATCCATGTAGTCATGAGCCCGACTTTCATTCTGCAAAGCACGGCATTTATTACAATCGCAACTAAATGAAAATCAACCATGGAGAGTCGGGGGGAGGGGTGCTTTATTATACCTCAACTAGCTTATAGAACTCATATATTTCTTCGACATATTCCACAACAGCCAAATCATTATTCACATCTGCTGCATCAATATCAACGATCTGCGCACAAGCAGCCTGTAAAAATGAAATCAGCTATTAGAGATCAGACCGAAGTCAAAAAAAGGGAAACACCAATTCTTAAATAATTGACAAATCGAAAATCGACCTTGCTTCTAGCAGTGAGAGTTGATGTAAGAGTTGGAGCTTTCTTCTTCAGTGACTGTTGTTCATTCTTTTCCTTGCTTACTACAGGCTTCTCCTTCTTAACTCCTTCCGTATCAGAACTAATATCGATTACCTCCTCGGGTTTTGGTTTTGGTTTCGTAATAGCTTTTCTCTGGCCTGGTTTTTTCACCACTGGTTTTGGCATTGCTCCATCTACTACAATGCCTCCATTTGCATTGACTGCAATGGAATTCTTCTGTAATTCAAAGATACAATTAGTGGACTCCAAATATGAATAATAAAAGCGAGGACATGATTTCTAAACGTGAAAACCTTGTTGTTTTCAGCTGATGCAGCTTGTGCATTTGCCAGCAATTGTGCACAAAAACTCCTGAAATAGTGTGATACAATAGAACTTTTTTTAACTACGATTTTTCTTTAATACCCTGAAGTAGTGTCAAATGAAATGAAAGAGAGGTTTTGAACCTTGTAACTGGGCGACGGATTTGAGGTAGTGGCTTGCCATCTATATTGGGAATCGTAGCCTGATTCCCAATGTCGCCAAGTGCTCGTCGATTTTTCCTTTCTGCCTCCATGTTGTTCTGCTTCTTGACACCCCCAGGGACTGCTACTACCTCTGTAAATTCCAAACCAAACGAAAACCTCTCATCAGGAAGCAAGAACAAGATTAGACTTGTTTAAAAAAATGATAAGAATCATTTCAAAACTTCAAATTTCATATAATTTGAAGTAATAACCAATGAAGAAACCATTGGTGCATAAATGTATAAGAGGATCTCATGAAGAAGACTAATAATTATTAAATCTCAACGTTATTTTTCACATTTTGTTGAAAGAGTTATTCTACTTGTACATCAGGGGCACATAATGGTGTCCATAATGGACACATGGCGGCCCCCTTATTGGAGGGGCACATCCCCAAAATTTAATCAAGGAAATTACCAAATCATAACATTTTAAATTTAGCCCATATTTGATTCTCATTCTCGTTCTCGTTCTTCTACTCATTTTTAACCACACATTTTTCAATAAAATAATATTTTCCTTCATAACTTTTCCTTCTTTTTCAGCCACACATTTCCCGTCATATCACTAGTTAAAATACATTCTTTCCCAATAACTTCTTTATTGAATAACAGAAGAAGTAGACATTAATGTCTTATACTTTATTATATTAAAATCAACGAAAAACATCAAAATAATCAAGTTCATCCCTTCATCGAAATATCAGTATTCCTAAAATCTTCATTGAATAATAGAAGAAGCGGACAGTAATATCTTATTATATCAAAATCCACGAAAAATAAATAAAAATAATCAAGAAATCCCAAGAAATGGATTCAACCCTTTATCGCATTATCAGTACCTTAAAAATATTCATTGAATAATTGAAGAAGTAGACATTAAGGTCTTATTAAATCAAACATCATCATTTCATACCTCTGTTTTGTTGTTGAACAATCTGTCTTGAATCCATTGCGAGAAGAAACCTTAATAATTCTTAATCCCCCTCTTCTGGGCCTCTCTCTCTGAGTGTAGATCGCTCAGGGAAGTCTGGAAGAGTGAGAATAGACGCATATTTGAAGCTGCACAACAGGCGCTGCAGAGCCAACGGTCTTATTTTTTTGAAATTATAGCCGTTGGATCAGTGGGAGATGCAACGGTGTCGATTAAGTTTTGCGCTTTCCGACCTTAAGGTCTATATTTTAATGCTTCGATACAATACGAACGCCTCCATAGTTATTGTTGTGAACTTGCTAGAGAGCCAAATAAGTCAATGACACGTGGAATACATAATCCCCATGTAATTTCTTCATCGGATTAAACTGTTTGAACAAGTTTACGAGACCTGTTCATCTAGCAAAACTCTTTTTCGTTAGACTTGTTTCTTTATCATTTTCTAATATTTGTAGTGATTTTCAATTTTAAATTTCACCATTGCCCAAAAGAGGTTCGAACCCAACGAATGTACTTTTACTAGTATTTACATTTTTTAATTTGAGGATCCCACAATTTTCTAGGTAAAAATAAGTTCCACTTAGGTATCTTATTCTATCTTTTAAACTTTGGATCGCACTCGTGTTCACTCGACACAATTTTGGCCACTAAATGGAGCTTATTCTTAAGCTACAAATCATCCAAACATGCTCTACATCTTTTCCTCCACCAGGTGAAAATTGTTCGCAATGCCATTTTTAGAACTGGTCACGATTTTTGGACCGGTTTCTAAAACCTTTTTTAAAAAAAATAAAAAAATTAATATATAATTTAAAGGTTACCCATGGAGCTCTTTTATAATCATTAGTTTCATAGTTGATAAACTTTCGATGTGAGATTGACAAAATTCAATAAAACACACTTTCAATGTGGAATTGACAGACTTCAATAGAACACACTTTTTCAATATTATTTATGGCCACATGGTGTATGAACACAAAATTAAATTACTCAATTTCTATAGATTGCTCAACATTTTTTTTAATCTTACGAATTATTTAGTAAAATCGAAATGAGTTTTTAAGTGATCTAACAAATTAAAAACTATTAAAATTTATATTAAAAAACATACATTTGACTTATTTGTATTTATTTTGAATTGATGGTGTAAAAAGTTAATTATATATTGTTGTGAAAATAAATTTTAAATGTTATAAATATTTATTTATTACCTCATGTTTGATCCCGATTCGACATCGATGGAACCTTTTGACCCTTGACCCTTTTTTCTTTTCCGGGTCGATGCTCAAGCCAAGTCTATAGGAAAAAGACAGATTTTCAAGTTAGAAAATAATATTTGTACGCCCCGGGTTTACACCCTCTCTTATGTACATGTAACATCTCCCTTTCAAGTTTGGATCAAAATACACTAACTTGAAAAATAGGTTTTTTTTTTTCTTTTTTTTTTTTGTGCCAATTCATTATCTAAACGAGTCTTACATACTCGTCATTGCTGATGTTATCCCAAAAGTGCGGGAAATTTTGTGACATTTACAACTGGATGGCAACTCTACCTTGCAAAAAATTGACTTTTACCAAAAGACATTTTCATTAACACAAACGAAAAGGAATACAATGCAAGTCAGCAGCAAAGAACCATCAAATGATCAGAAGAAAATTGTAACCACTAATGATTTGGCAAAACAAAAACCATGCCTAGAACACATAAGAATCATCAGTGGAAGTTTGATTAGATCTCCAAACACCAAACAAAAAATGAAAAAATCACACTTGAAAACCTCGTTATACTCTCACATTAGTACGAAACTCACAAGTCGGCCTAGTTTACAGTAAAGCGTCATCGTCTGGTCCAGCAAGCAAAACCTGCCATTAACAAGTTTATGCTATAAGATCGAAAAATATGATGTTTCATGAGAATAAAATTATATTTGATGTGAAAATAGTGAACACCTGAAGCTAAAAAGGGCTTAGATATCTTAACAGTGGCTAACGATAGGAAAAATAAAGGCTACTTACATTGCAGTCGAGGGCGTACTTCCTTGCAAGAATAAGGGCGCCATTTCGTTCTCGCTCAGATTCAAAAACTAGCACAAAAGATTGTCCTTTCCTTGCTTGCCAAAATAAGGACTTGGCTGCAGAGTTGCCACCTCCTCTAAATCCACAGAACTGAGACGGTATAACGTTGTTAGTAATGTTTTTCTTAAAAGGAGTCTCAGAATATTAGTTGTTTGGAAGATCCGAAGTGGTGATGGAAAATTGGAGAATCAGTTTTTCACTTATAATCACGTAAAGGATATGTTATAGACATCTTCAATAGATAAATTCGATAATAACGCGTCGATGATGACTACAGAGTGAAGTCATCAATCTGTTTATCAATGGCAGCGAAATTCCCTTAAGAGAGCAAGAGATACTATTTTGATCGACTTCGGTATTGCAAGTTTACAACCTAAAAAGAATAAATTATTGTTCTCTGTCTAAGATCTCTATTTCATGGTATGGAAAAAGGATATAATCCTATTACAAGTCATTGAAAACATATTCAAAATATAAGACGAGCAGCAATGATGAGAGTCAGAGATCCATTAAGTCGCCATCCATTTATTAAAACTGTGCACGTATCAAGCCTTTGATGAAATCAGTAATGTAGCAGATGATGGGATATGTGAAGAGAGAATTTTTTCTTTAAATAAATCAGTTATGCCCCTTGCCAACACCCAAAGTGCTTGTAGATGAGTGGTTCAACAAGAACCATCATATGTAGAATGTGGAATGAGTAAAACTCAAATAACACATTATGTGGGAACAAAAAAAAGTGTCTGTCGACTCAAGTTTCTTTCGGTCATAGTAGTCATCGAGAATTGGAATAAGAGAGCTGCCACAAGGAATACCTGCATAGATTTGGAATAAGATTCTCTAGCCTTGGTGATCCATCCTCTACTAAGCTTCATCCTTGTTTTCCCAACTTGAAATAAGTGCGCTGAATGCGACGAATAATTCCGTCCATTCATCTGGGAGATAACTACCTGCAGAGAAAAATGTATTACAATTACAATAAGATGAACCTTTTCTAAGATTTATTTTCAACAGTCCACGAGTATAACTCTGACGGAGATGGCAAAAACTACACCAGATTGTGCAAAATTTGGGCATATGATTTTCAAAGTTTATAAGGATAAGGATAAGTCATTGGCGATTGAAGCGGTCACAATGAGAGCACTAGCAAGATACAAGATCACATACACTGAATTCATAGTTTGATTTTCGGAAAAGTGCCTCCACGTAGCTCCCTAATTCAGCAGCTGTATGAAATAAAGAAACAACTTAGTAAGACTTATTAGGTTTTTTGTCAGCATGAAAAATATTTATAAAGAAGCATAAGAGTTATAACAGAACCTCGTATCATTATATTAACAATTGCTACAAATGAGAAATGTTGCACAAGGAAGAAATCATTAATTTTTTTGTGATCTCAAGATATATTTTACTAGATAGTTACCAACCTTTATCTATAGGACCATTAGTAGTGACTGATTCCTTTTGGCCATTTGAGATGATATCAGCTTGCAAAACTCGTCCAACATCGATTGGCTCTGGAGCATAAACGAATTTGTTTGCACCTGGTAAAGAAGATTATAGACTTCAGGAGATAAATATGCAAATAATCGAGAAAAAAGGATGAAGTAGGAACAAATCACATTTCCTTTCTAAACGCAGAAAAGTGTACGATATTAACTTATACAGATGTAAATGATACCTAAAATAGCTTCCCTTCGGCTGCATTCAGAAGACAGACGGTACCATTGAATCGAACATTTAGAAAGGTCTGTTCCTTCATCTGAGGAGGGTTGAATTCGTAAAATTGAACCTAATCTTTCTGAGCCACTAAGCTCATAAAATTGAGATTTGTTTTCCTCTCTCTTGCTCATTGCCAACTGTAAATGACAAGGAAATAAGTCTTGCAAGAAAAGAGAAACTCATGGAGCAGGTCGCTTCATTTAAAAAGGGAGAGGACTTTTTAGATGGGGTAGAGAAACAAAGGCAAATGGCCTATAACTTCAAACTACGGCTTTCTATAAAAGAAGTCCGAACTCAAATAGAGGAGATTAATGATATGTGTATCAAGTACTTTTTTGAAAATATGAAGATGTACTTTCTTTTCTGAAATCCTTTCCATTCTGTCTCATTTTACGAAGCCTATATATATTACACAAGTAATTAATTCAATTTGCAAAAGAAGGTGAAGAAGAGTGAAATAGCAAACCTCTTTTCGAATGTCAATTGATATTTTACACTTCTCTCTAATTTGAATTCTTAGTTCTCGAAGTTCATGTTCCATGTCCATCACCTGCAAAAGCAAAGAAACTTCTCCTAACAAAAGAGATAAATACTTGAATAGGGGGAAAAAAAGGGGTCAGGACAAGGTCTGAAATGCAGACTGGAATTTTTGCAGAGAAAAATATGTTTAGAATTGAAAATATTCAAAGCCGAAAACATAAAGAAATCTGAGGAACATAAGTAACATATCAGTTTATAGTTCATAGTCGGCCAGCTGGAAATGATCCCTTTGGAGGACTCAAGGCACTATGTCTAAAGTAGTAATTTCATTAGAGGGGCAAATGTTCTTGGTGTACAAACTTTAAATCTGTTTGAATTTGGGACTACCAGCATCCAATTAGTATAATGTCCATGGAATTGGATAAATTTTATCGTAAAATCCTAGGCTAGTATGGTCCTGTTATAAATTATACACAAGTAATGAGTTTTGAAATAGAGATCAACAATTAAAAAAAGCTCAAAAACCTTGAAGTACTGGTGATAATAATGAGCTTGCACAAATATATTACCAAATGAAGCTAAAAGCAGATGTAGACATAGAAACACAAACTAGGGTGCACCTTCCGGGGGTGATGCAGTAATTTAATTCTTCTGGCCTCTTGAACCTCCTCAATCAGTTCTTCCATTTCCTAACAGCACAAGAAAATCAGTATAACTTCTGCATTATCTAGGAGTAATATAGCACCCCTACGTTGAACCTATGGATGTTGAGCAACAAAAGAATAAAGTTTATGTTGACACCCTATCTAGGAAGGAAAATATGCTTCAGCATTGATTATGTACAAGATGCTATGCTGCAAAAAAATCCACTCGAATAGTGTGCGGGTATGAGCGTGAGTGTGTATGTGCACACACGCATAAGATATTTAAAGTGTGTTAAGGAAAATAAAGATACAAAGCGAATTGCAACCTGCTTCCCTGAAGTTTGAGAGGTTCTTTCTTGTTCGTCAAGGGCCTCTCCAATCCTTTGTACAACTGCTCTAGCACTCTCAATTTCAGCACAAGCAAAAGACTTTTCTTGGTTAACCAATTTTTTAGCATCTTCGGAAGCCTGTAAAAGGAAAGCAGATTCAGTTTTCTGGAAAAACACTGAGAAACCACAAGGAAAAGGAGTAGCAAAGGGGAAAAAAGAATAAGACGAGCGTTATCATAGTAAAGTGACACCCTGTGTACTAGGTAATTCACAGAGAAAATTATATGGCAAGTGTAATCTGAGAAAATAGATAATAAGTGAAATAATTATATACACGGGAGGGCAAGAGCTAGATGCAGAGAAGTTACCATCAGCATTAACACAGAAACGAGGACAGTTAAGGATTGAATATGAGGTATGCAACTGATGCAACTTCATATAGTTCAAATAAATTTTAGCCTTCTTCAATTTGAAAGCTATAAAAAATTCTTAATAGTAACAATAAGTAGATCCTGCACAAATTTTACCACCACCAGGCTACGTCTCCAAATGATCAGGGTACAGATGCAGCAAGGGGAAAAGAATTTACAAATGTGTGTGTCCATGCAGAGAATGAAAGGAAACTGAATAGAGTGATAAATCTGCATTACCTGCTTGAGAAAGTTCGCCAGCTTTTTCACTTCAAACTTCTCTTGAATTAGCTCTCCTTCTTTTTGAGTCAATTTCACTGCTAAAGCTTCGACCTGCAGAACCGAACAACCCAAACACCAAGTAAAATTGTAATGCATCTTTGCTTGGCAAAGGTTGCAAAGAGCCAAAGGATGTCTAACAAGGTAAAACAAATTGCTAAATTACTCTTTTATTTGAACGATGTTCGAATAGATTAAATAAGTTAAAATGTAATTTATTCTTGGGTTTTCCCAATTAATAAAGACAGTATATACGCGTAAAACATGTTCAATGTAGCAAATGATTTTGGAATTGGGCACATCATGAACAAAGGGCATTGAGGAATATAACAAAATCGCTTAAAAAACATTGGTTTTTGTCACAAGATACTAACCATAGAAATAGCTTTTTCCACATCTTCTTTGTTTTGTCCTGCCAATCGTCCTTTCAAACATTCCAATGCATCCCTGAGCTTCTTCAGAAGAACATGTCCCTCTAACGAAGGCACCTCCCTCAGTTTAGCCTAAAGTCCAGAAAAACTTTAACAACTCATCAAGTCACTCCAAAGAAAAATGAATTGATAGGAGAAAAAGAAAACAATAGGGGAAACAGAATCCCAGATCTTGAGAAGTAAACCAATTTTGTTAGCAACTATCTTGATTCGATGAGTATATAAACACTGACAATTAGTTACTGTGTTGTAAGGACACTTCAATTAGAATAGTATGTCCATGCCCACACTTTACCATGGTCATTTTTCTTTATCAGCAATATTATATATTTACCATGGTCATTTTTCTAATTTATTATTAAATATTAAATAGATACTCATATTTAAAAATTTTCAACAAGAAAAATCAATAAAAAATATAAAATTAAATTTATACTATATTTATATAAATGAATAATTTTAAAAGTTAATTAACATGTCACGTCGGTATTTTTTTTTAAAAATCGCGTGTCGATTTGTCCGACATGTATCATGTCCGACAAACGTATCCATGTTGATGCATCATAAATTAGCCATTAGAGACATCGATTTCTGCATATGTGATTTTAGAGCTTTAATGGCAATATAAATTCAAATATAGAACTTCATTAAGACCTCTTCAGACAATTTTGCAGCAGCAGATAAATTCTTGTCAAATTTGCTAGCCAGGTCCCGAACAGAAAGTCGTTTGTGCTGCTCTGTTAGCTGGCTCGTTTCTTCAACGACCACATCCTTCAGGAATGGACCCTTAAAATCCTCTTTGACCTCGTCTAAGATCTCATTATCAGGTCCTAACTTGTATTTCGGAAATTTATTAGAAGCAAAGCTCACATCGGTTGACACCGGAAGAACTACTTGCTCCTGATCCCCAAACTCTGGACTTACCCTCGTCATTGTCCAGTTTTATGTCCTGTTTTCATAAAAGCAAACAAAACATTTTCTCAGAAAAATCAACAATGCATTCAAGATCGAATCCATGATCACTTCAAAGTGGTAATAAATTAGTCAATGCTATACACAATTTCTGATGCTGCAAGAAAAAGAAACAATTAGAATACATCGGACTCCACAAGTGTAATTTTGAGAGCTCGAGTGTACTTGAAGGAGAAAAGGATAGAAGAACTGAGCCTAAAAGAAGATGAAAAAGGCTAATAGATTAATAATGTACAAGAGTAAGACTCTTTACCTACAAAACCTCAAAAGAAAATGAAAAAAATTCCAGGAGATGATTTTCTCAGTCTGAAAAAGGAATTTAACATTAAAGAACAGAAAAAAATACTCTTAGTTTAATAATCAAACAAAAGGAGAAACCTTTTCAAACCCCAGAATAAGTAATCAAGAAATCTAATTTAGAGAGAAATATACTAGTAATTGCCAATCTTAAACATGCATTATACTAATTTCATTGAAATATTAAACAAAAAAGGACCTAAACTTTACTGTTTCTATTAATATCCAGACATTACCTCAAATGTATATTTATGAAGGGTGCCTCCAGTACAAACAAGAAAAGAAGATCCCATTCCCATAACTAAAGCAATAGCAAAACTAAACATTCTGAAATCGTAAAAATTCAGAGGAAAAAAAATGGTAGACATCCCAGATAATTTTATACTAAAAAAAAAAAAAGCCCAAATGAAGAAGAAACGCTACTTACAGAATAATTCAAGACAATGCAGAGAATATTACAGTTAGAAACGGTACACGTTCTTCAAAGAATTTAGACTAGAGAGAGAAAGATAGATATTTATAAAGAGAGGTGTATGTATGCTTTTTGAAAAGCAAAAGCTTCTTCCCGGCCTCTCTTCCGGTCTTCCCTCTCTATTTCATCTCTCATCTCTCATCTCTCATCTCTCATCCATTTATCTTTTTCTCTCTCTCCAAGTGTGTCTACTGACACCCAATAAAAGAACTATTGGCAATACTCCAATTTTCTTTTTCATTATTTAGTGAAAGTCAGGATAAAACAACCCTCAAAATGCAAGTTGGAGAATTAAGTACTATTTTCCATAACTAGCATACACAATTTAAGAACTCTTAAAGAAAATTTTAACTTGCTTCGATCTTTTGCATCGTGGGATACAACCACGAGCAAGAAATCTAAAATATCGAAATATCAATCATGTTATAATTATAAATCCATAAGAAAAATAGCGACCTAGTTAAATAAATAATGAAGTGTTTAAGATTGATTTTTTTTTTTTATTTACTTTGCATATTTTGCTCTCTCATTAGAGACAACTCATATTTATAATTTTCTTTTCGAAAAAAAATTAAATCTCAAATTAGCTAGCACGTGTGAGCTAAAGGATCCTCATGCCTAACCTAAAAATTGAGTTAATTCACACACAACTCACTTCGATCACTGTTGATCGTGCATCAAGTTTTCAAGTGTCGAATTACTTCAAAAATTGACACGTTGACAACTTTTACGCCTTAATTTGTACACGAGATAAAACACGTGAAAAATGATGAATCGGGTTTTTACTTACCTAAAAACAAATTTTTTTTATTCATAATTCACTCGTTCAAATTGATGAAACTTGGATGCATCAACTATTATACAATAATTCGAAACAGAAAATAGTGATATTTATATAAAAAATAAAAAATTAGTGCATATTTGGGAAAAATTATAAGATCTTAATTTACTGTCTTAATCAAACATTCACAAGTAGTATTCACTTATAATTTATAATCTCATTATAATTTCTCTCAAATAAGCAGTTATTATATTCGAGTTTTATGATAGTACATGCTGTGATGGTGATGGAGAAGGATAATATTGTGAACTAATACAGACAAGAGTGTCAATAGTCCTTATTGAAGTGCCCATAGTTATTCCTATTCACATGTTGTCATTCCAACAACAGCTTGTCAAAATACTCGAAAAGTCATTATGGCAATTCCGTTAAAAGGTCGTGGTTCAATAGTAAAAAGGGACACCACGCGCTGTCCCCACTCGCCTTCATTAGCTCCCCTTTACAGCCTGAACTGCGCAATTATCGATTCGTTCAATGGCGCGTGAATTTGTACGAGTGGGATTAGATGAAACCCGTTTTGGCGGGCCCTGTTTTTCGGGTTAGCTACTATTCAGATTCCGCCTTCTATGTTCTGTGATTTACGGAAATGCCACTGCCTATGTTATCTCAACTTCTCATGCGGTTGCAGCTTTTGTCGTCTTAGGCGACTAGACGAACTTTTTTATTATTTAATTGTTTATGTTTTAAAAGTTGTTTTTTAAAAATAAATAAAATTATATCCACAATTTAATATTTTGAGCCAAAAAAGTCAGCACGTGTACTTGTAAGCTAGTATAAAAACACTAAAAAAATTAAGCTCATGTTTGAAGATGACTAAAATTAGATTTTAAGTATATTTTAATATAAGTTAATGAAATGAATGGCTAAGAAATTGTGAATTCGATAAAAATATGATTAAAATTAATTGTTGACTTTGAGTCGATTTTCACAAAACAGGGGGCTACATATTGCATATATACTAAGAAGAATCTCGAGAGAAAGAGAGACGAGGAGTGACAACTACCATGCAACATTTTCAAAATTTTGGGAAAAAAAATAATGTATATGCAATATACTATAAAATGTATTTTTTCCCTCCCCTACTTGAAAAATTCTTCACTGAACATTTATGGGAATGGGATTAGGCAGCCTATCAGGATTGAACGGTCAATTTGGAGGTGGTTAACCTTTTGGTACCTCATGAACCGTTTTGGTTAGGTAGTTCTAACTCACAACTGACATAGAGCATCATTGCATTCTCAATGTCTCCAATTAAAAGTTGTTCCTCGGAGGCTTTGCGATTAGCTTGCTAGATTGGACTAGAAAAATTCATTATTTCATCGGGTGTATTGTTGACATATAATCATTATTTATATGTATTTCAAGTGTTTTGTTTAATTGAATAATGTTAATACGATAAAACGAGTTTGATGAGAAGATTAGGCATTAAATCAACTTCGAGGATGGTGTTTTGGTTGGTCATCAACATTGTTCTCCACTGATGTCCCATGGATGAAAGGAATTACCATTCTCTTTCTTTCTTCTATCGTTCCGATGAGGATATGTGAGTTGGTTCATTTTACCATCCTATATACACAATTGTTTGTCTTCGCTTGTGATCATGTTGGACCAACTAGTTGTATAATGCTCTAAGAGCATGCCTCTAACTAATTGAGGTGATAAGCTTTCATTTTGAAGTTGGACATCATTTAATAACTGGTTAAAATTAGTGATGTATCTTGTGATCTTCTCGTTTGATAAATAGATTGTAGTCTTGTTACTTAATTATAGAGCCTATAATCCATAGGTGAAGTGAAATGACGTGTGAATAGAAGTTGCAATAGCCATCGTGTTGAAAGGATGAAAACTTCTGCAATTTTTAAACCCGAAAATTTGTCTTACTTTGTAAGTTTACATAAAGTATATTTCTATTGAAAGTTTTGTTGAAGAGGTAAAATACATTGTTGTTTTAGTCTTTTAGACAAACAATTTGGTAAACAATCAAACTATGCAACTAATGTCATTGTCAAATCATCTTGATTGCCATTCAAATGTTTTTGTTAAGTTTATTCTTGACATTAGGTAATAGTAAAAAAAGAAAACCATAGTAAAGGTATTTTTGGTGGTGGGTCGTTTGGTATATCGGTGGGCCTCTAACCTCCATGAGTAAAAGAGTCGGGGTGAGAAATGTTTTAGATAAATTTGTAGAGAGACAAAGTCGACCTTCAATTTTATCAAACTCTACTCATTAGCTTTCGCAATATTATGTATAGATAAAGTATATCTGGACAAATACTCCTAATTATCGTGGAAAATCCACTCGATTGACTTCCAAATTTCACTTTTCGAGTTAGGCCTCGTGGCATTATGCATGAATTGAGTATATCATTGCAAATTGTGTGCGTGTTACTATTCATTATTTTGTAGAGATAAATAATATTCTAAGCCAAGCCTTAATTATGAAATCAATTGAAGATGAATACTTTATTCTATCCTCTCATGATTATTCTTAATTAAATAATATTAAGCAAATCCTCTTTCTCATTCGTGACATCCACGCTCCAATGGTATTATGCCAAGTGTAAAACCTTTTTAATTTTTATTTAATATAAAATTGAACTCCACCTAACATAGAAAATAGAGAGAATGGTGGAACTAATAATGAATTGCTCTAACGATGGGTGGATTAGATATAATTGCCAATTGACAAAGCTTAACATTTTGTCCACCATATCATTTCTATTTACTTATATCGAGTACTACGTATCATATATAATTCCATTAAACACATTACACGTACAAACCAAAATTTTAACCTCGTTTTGTTACTTAATATTGTTTAGTTATCATCAAATGAATTGTTACTACGGCGTAGCTTAGGAGGAAAGATCAGATAGTATTGAACGACACAATGAAAGTAAAAGAAGTTTAATATATGGTCGTCTCAATGAGGGAGAGTTTCAATCATTTCTTTCTATGCTTATACAATGAGATCGATCTTTTTTTCAAATCAAACACTGAAAAATCGATGAGTCACAAACACTAGGTATAGTAATTATATGAGATGATCAATCAAATTATTTATTTGGATCGCGACGTAAATATTAGTCGTTAGGTTAGGTGATAAGCTTTGCAAAAATGATGGTTGAAGAATGGGGACCTTGGAATCTTAAGAAACAATTAATAAAAGTAGTTTGTACCCGTTGATTAGGACCTAAAAGGGATGGACCTCTTTTTAAGCTCCTTCACATTGAATTTATTAATTTTTCATAAAAGAAGTATGAATTTATGCAATTCGACCTAACTTCCTAAACAATTAATGGACCGTGACAATCAATATTTAGGGCATGGATTGAATTAATTATTAAGTTCTATTCCTATTTCATACACTAAGAATATGAAAAGTTATTGAAAAATATATATCTTATTTCGTGGCTCTATCACGGGCTCTTCCAAATGTGATAAATTGTAACGATCCTAACTAATCCGCATCTATTGATTTTACCTAAATAGATAAGTTTTCACGTTGGATGTGACAAACGAGCCAATCTTTAAATTGCTACTCATAGTAGAAAACTTAATTCGTAAAGTGCCGTCTAAGAATTAATAAAGTCTCCATGAATAATTCTAATTGCGTCGTACATCTCTAAGTCAAATTTTGACTTGTAAGCTTATAGTTAATTTTGAAAATCCAAATACTAGCTCTTTAGAAGTGTACAAAACTAAGGCTCGCCCATGTGAACTAGTTTCTAGTCTTCTCGTAATTATTCAAATCTTGTTTCACATTGAAATATAAATTTTACTATCACCACAAATATGCAAGTAGAACAAACCAATATAGCTAGGAAAGAATATAATTCCACTCTCTGCAAATTAGTGCAATGAATTGTGTATGGTCACGGCATAAGATAGTCTTTCTTGATGTACATCTAATATAAATTTTAAAGTTAGTTTTAATCGAGCAAGTTATTCCCGTCGAACGCCCTTTTTAAACTATTATTTTGTTGATTTTCTTATAGCTTGCAAATTTGAATCTTGATTTTGTTGAGAAATTCGAAGTTTAAATTTCGTGTCACTTGTGAAGGAGGGAAGATGTGAACAATAGTTTGTCTTTTGAATAACTTTGTCATTCAACACACCTTTTAAAGTAAACGCGATATCTTTCTTTTTGAGATGTAGATTTATATCTGCATTCACTCAAAACTAGAACTTGTTGTCTAGAAGTACGAAATTAATTAATAGTTGAATGACCGAACGAGAGGATGTGGAACTTAGGTTAGGTTTAGACTTGTCATTTAATAACATAGTTCGGAAAAAAAAAAAAAAAATTCTTCTTCCCCCTTAATTTCCTTTGGATGAAGATATAGGACTAAATTGCAAAGTCCCAAAGTTCACAATGGGTTGATCCACAATAACATGTAGAGCATTTTGAGAATCACTTTTTTTTTTCCCCCAAAAATCATTTCCAACAATACTTTTTAAACATTTTTTCAAAAAAAAAAATCATTTTTAGTCGAAAAAGTCTCTTCCAAACGAGCTCTTAATTTTTAAGAGTCTTGGACATTTCCTACTATTTTCATGTACTCCAATCTAGTTATTATTGACAATTTTGATGTAGTTTGCACCCCCTCCCCACCCCACCCCGGTCCTCTAACACATGTGAGTGGATGCATATCTCTAGAAAATATTTGAAGTTTAATTCTTTTTATTATCTCCACTTGGATCAACCTTCACAAAGTTTAAATAGTACTATTTTTATATAATTTTATATAGTTGCAAAAAGTTAAATAAATTGCATACATTATTTTATAGACATTTCTCTTCACTTCATTATAATGATTACAGGTGCACCTGAATTATTAAGTGCAGCATATTTTGGTTATAAACTTGACATTTTTTTTTAGCATAAGAATAAATAAATAAAATGAATAAAGAAAATATGTTCACAAGATAAGCTTGACAGTCGAGAAGAAAAAGTCCGATCAATCGCCATTTTTAAAAGATGCTATAATTAATAATTCACATACCAAGAACTCTTTACATCGAAAAGAGAGAGAGAGAGAGAACAAATGAACTATCAAGAATATTTTCTTCTCTTCAATATTAACAAATTTATTTCGGTTCGCAGAAACAATTTTATTGCTTGGCCACCTAGGATTGGTAAAAGACATTCGACATGAAGACAAAGAAGCAAGACAGCAAAAAGACTAATTATGTTACCTCATAATATATGTCTCACAAGACCACAACAATCAAGGGTATGATTATCAATGATTCAAGCGTCTACTTAACTAAACCCAAACCCCTATTCACTGTTTTTTTGTTGAGTGTGAGATAAGAAAATTTTAGGTCCCTTTGATTTTTTTTTTATTTTTTTTTGAGAAGTCTATTTATTTTTCACTTATTTGAAGAATGTAATTTTATATCGCTAAATTCATGGGTTGAAACAAAATGAAATCGCAAATATGTTATTTGGAAAATAAAATGATGAATTGGTTTGAAAATAAAGTAAAACTGATTCAAATCGAACCGTGTTCACCTTTAGGTTTGAGCGTGAGGAAGGAAATATTACAAGCAAAGGAAAAAAAATAATTGGCATGCACACAACAGAGACACAAAATAATATGACCAACGAATTTAGATATGCTAGGACAAAATCTTAAACCATGTAAAGTGAAAATATAGTTGGTTCGATTCACTTTATGTTGTCACGAGTCAACCCATCATGGGCTAAAGTCTTGATTCCCCTGATTTTGTGGTAAAATTTCGTGGTTTAAGCTGTCAAATTGACGCTTTTATTATTCAAGCGAAAATTGATTTATTTCATCGTTAAGATTATTAGGAGATATGTTTAGATTAATTTTCTACAGTTTGTCTTTGTTTAGAATAGTAAGTTAGAATTTCTCGTTTCCTCGAACTAGAATTTGTTATAGCTTGGTTGTTTTGATAAAATGAAATTTGAGATTTTTCCAATTATCGTACTATTTAGTATTCACGGTTAATCAATTAATATTTGATAGTCAAATCCTCAATATTCCATTGACTCAACAAGCGTTTGAGGTGTAAATAACGTTCCGCATATTCCACTACATCACAAGCTTTTTAAAGCATTGAAGGAAAAATCGAAACATCATAATGACACAATTGTGATATTTAATTATCTTCGATTTTATTTAGGGGTTGTTTGGTGAAAATTAAAATTAGATTCTTAATAGATTATGATAGATGTTTTTGAAATGTATGGTTGAAAAGCTGTGGGACCCATAAACATTGTGATTAATATTGATTGTTTGACTTTAACTTAAATTAAAATCTCTGAAACAAACAAGGCCTTAGTTAAAGCATTTATGGTCATGCATTTTTTCTTGCATGGCTCAAAGATCTGCTGGGATCCTTATTCGATAAATATTCACTAGTATCATCAAATCTTTTTCGATCTATCTTACTAAAAAAGTTCTAGTTTTTGTTCTCTCAGTTTATTAGAAGCCGCGATGACAGTGAAGTGAGGAGTATGTCTTCGTGAAGAACTTGGCTAGGTTTCGAGTGATCCTAGTTCTAATATATGTTAAAATTTTCGGAATCGCTACTATTTTTCCTATATTTGTAGTTAAAATTTGTGCTTATGCTATTGACAATTTAAATTCACGTTCACCTAATTTTCAATCCTTGAGAAACCAACCAACAAGTTTGTTTCTACTATTGATTACTACAAGCCATTGAATTCTAATTTAAGTCATAGACTAATGGCTGCAATGCGAGGCCAAAACACAGCTAGAAAACTGGAAGAATTCCAATGTCTTGTCTGAAATTAAAAAAAAAAAATGTCCAACGTCAAATAAGTTGTATGTAGACTAGATATAACCAGAGTTAAAATAAAAGTAATTATCTTGCCTGAAGATCTACTGATCATGTTTTAGTATGAGCCGACTCGTATAACCATATAGGATTATCTTGGTTTTGGATGGTTTGATGCTAGTATTTGTGGAATATGCAATTAGATTTTGAAATATCGACATATTTATACTTGTTACATCTTGAAATATGTGAATCCTTCACATAAGCACCAACGTGGCAACGAAGACCACATAGGCTTCCAATAATGAGACATGTGGCAAATCCTCGTCAATTATATTGTCAATCTTCTGGTCTTTGTACAATATCGCATGTCGGCAAAGGCATCGCCATTCGCCAACCAACCAGACTCTTGAATGCCGAAAAATAAGTGCGAAACATTAAAGTAGTTCGCAGGAGAAGGTGACCATGACGTTCGAATCTGGGCTTGGAGGGCTTGGATATGCTTTAGGCCGCAATTATTGGGTAAGGAAACTACCTCACCCAGAGGCGGGTGGCTATAGCCTAGTCCAAAAGCAAATTGACCTGTTAAAAATGAAAATTTAGTCCATATTTATGGTGAAAATAAAGAGGGAAAAATTCATGGATCAGACTTTATCTTTCATGAAATTAAAAATCAGGCCCCAATGTTTAAATTTACAAAACTCAGGTTTTTCCATGAATTAATTAATTATATTTTACAATTAATCTATTAAATTAAATATTTAACTATAATATAATATAATTGACCCACCCCACCTGCACATC
>CAIGRF010314151.1:69966-91586 GCA_903798235.1 Fraxinus ornus | reverse complement strand
TAGACCCTATGGTAAAAAAAAATTATCATTTTAATGGACAATTTCCATAAAAAACCAAGCCAACGGACACCAAACTTTCAACATTTTCTAGGTGAAAAATTATACTAATCAAACACAATTAATTATAATTCCCAGTAAAATAAATCCTAGGCAATTCAATTCCCTGTAATTCATTTTCTTTTCACTCAAATTCCCCCTTCGCAATCAATCGGACTAAGAGTTATCCAAAAAGACAATGTTTTAAAATGAAACTCCAAGACTCTATATGATATCAAAGTTCAAAAAGCTTTGACGAATAATTCAATTTGCCTAAAGTTCAAATGAGCAATCATATTTTAAAATTGTTGTTTTCAAACGAGCCACCATCTAAGCATATTAAGGACTAAGTTGGACACTTCAATATGAAACAAGTAGTCAATATAAGAATCTGAGCTTCTACTTTTGATTTTTAAAGATAGAACCCTAAAACTCAATATTGTTTTTATTTAAAACGTATTCTTCGAAATTGAATTGTCAAAAGTGTAGTGGTGAAGATTTGAATGAATAAATTCATTCAAAACATTTTCAAGGAACAAAAATTGAATGGAATCTCTAGAAGCATTTTTCCTTTCATCTCTTGTACTCATCCCTACTAGCGAAACAGGTTCATTTTTGTCTTAAAACAAAATAACATGATTTTATGATGGAACATTAAATTAATAAAGGTACCAACAAACCTTTATGATATGATGATTCACTAGCTCCCAAACATTATTTCAACTTTCCACCTTGGATCTAAATTAATTAGAATGGAATAAACCAACTTTTGCCACAAAAAGAATCTTTAAACAAACCCTTTATCCATTCATTTACACCCTCATTTTTAGTTATAGATCATGACATGCTGAGATGGATCCACCTCAACATATAATACCATCTTCAGCCAAAAAAATCTTTTCTAGACGGGGTTTGGAGGATAAAGATAGTCACTCGTTTTGTAACGAGTATCTTAAAAGTAAATTCGACTTACTTTTAAGCACGTCCAAAATATTCCTTATATTCTTCGAGCTCAAGAGAAATACTCATGTGCTTTTATTAACTAAAAGATTCACAATCCCTTCTTCCTCTTGTGGCATGTTTGGTAGGTAACATTTGATAATATTAAAAGAGGAAAAATAAGTTTAAATCTTGTTTGTTATCTGAACAAGTACTGTGTCTTGAAAAATGCACTTGAGGCTCAAGAAGAACATCCTTTGTAATCCAACAAATGTGGGATTTTATGGAGAGCTAAAGAAACAATGTTCTAACCTTAATAATTAGTAGTCAAGACTTTCTTACAACATAGATTTTCTAAGTACAACGTATCTTGTTGAAGGAATTCAGTTGAAGTCTCATTGTGTGGAAGATACAGAAGTCTAAAACTTTTTTAGCTGTGACTATGTAGTGTCAACTGTTCAACAAAAGTAGAAAAAGAATATATAAGCACATGGCTTGAAGGAATATCACATGCATCTTTTTAATTTGTTCTCTTTTGTGATTATGATCAAATATTCTTCCTAATTTTGATCTCATAATAGATAGTATGTTTGTTTGTTTTATATGCCTATTTTTCAATATTAGCGGTCATGAAAGTCCTTTTCTACGATTTTTTTCTATATTTTAGCTATTTTGAAATCCATGTACCACGATGATTTTATTTATAATCTTTATGATGTATATGCTTCAACGATGGTCTTTAAACGAAATCATTGGTTTTAGAAAGTATTTTGAAAATAGTATTGTTTTGTTTTACTCGTTTCCAAAACTATGTGTTTACATGTTGTTAATTGCGTTGCCTCTTTATTCTGTGTTTGAGCCTTTGTCTGTCTGTGGGCTTTGCTATGTTTGGGCCACCGGTTTTGTTTGATTAAAAGTGTAGAATCTTGGCCCTTCATCTGGCATGTCTTGGACCGTTGGATCGGATATTTTCTTAGACTTGGTTTTATACCCATTCTCTGGATCCTTCGATTAGTGTATGAGAAACTGTTGCTATTCTAGGGTTTTCTCTTCTTCTTCCTTCGAGTGATTCTCTCTGTTCTTCTTGAGATTTTTCTAGTGTTGATCTCTGTAAATATCTTAGCGATATTCATGGTATATTTTGTATACATTAGTGTCTGTACAGAGAGATTTGTATAAGAGAGGCGAGAGAAAACTTTATAATATGTTCTTTGTGATTCTTAGTGAATTCGAGCGTAATCTACTTGGTAGATGCTCAACGGGTGAGTAGACTTTTTCAAACTGAACATCCAGGCCCCAAATGGGGGAAAATTCGGTGTGTTCTTACTCTTCTGCAATTTCGTTTTACTGGCTTTACATTTTGATTGTGTAAATATTTGGTCATGAGACCAACACATGTTTCAACATATATACCACCTTTCAACATATATACCACCTTAATGGTGAAGCATCATCAAACAAAATCATCACCACCGTTTACTCATTCACAAATGTTCAAGGGCTGAAATATTATTCTTAAGAAGAACAATTATTTAATGGCCGAAAGCCCACGAAGTCTCCATTCTTGACCAGTGTTAAAAGAGGAGACAAATTAATATTAGAATTAGCCCACAAAAGTCTCATTTCATCTATTTATATATATTGTTTACACACATAACACACACACTTCGACTTTTAAATCCATCTTCATGGCTGCTCTGAACAACCCATTTTTCTAATAAAATAAATAACCATTGTTTGTTTACTGAACGTGTCGAATATGACTTTTGTGTGTGAAACAGACCAGGATGGATCCTTCCCAATTCTTCTTGTTGGTTGACTTAGAGTCAAAAGCCAAGCAAATTTGGATCCTTCAACTGTTATGGTCAAACAATGGAAGGTTCTTAAATTACTTGCCAATTACTTCCCTATTTAATAATTGACTATTTTTTGCTAAGTATGCATAAATAATCATGACACGTGATTTTGAAGTTGAATAATGTCATGGCAATGAGTGCCATTTAGTGCAATTTTATCCTCCAAATAAGTCAGCTTGTGGCCTTGTGTATCTGATGATTTCATGTAAGGATTTCAAGATTGTCAGCAGCAGAAAACGAACGTAGCTTAAGCATAAATTTGCTACACAAAAGAGTAACTCTATATTTACGGTACATGAACGATTTACTTAAATCTTGAAGTTGTATCGAGGAACCTTGATGTGTAAACAAGCTAATTCTGGTGGATGTACAGAAACTGTACACAATAGAAACACACCAGACCACACACAAATAGGTGGGGTCCGTCATTTTTTGCAATATTTAAATACACTGTGGAGCCCACTGTTTTAGTCTATTCTGACCGATTTCTAGTGTTTCTTCTTCTGTACAAATGGAAAAAGCCTTTTATAGACTTATTTAAAAAAGGGTGATCTCAACCATTGTTGATTTTTCCTCATCAATCAAAGTCATTTTTTAAATGTTTTTAATAAACGCATGAAATTTACAATATCTTAAGATCGACAACTATATTGGCCAACCACACCTTTTCATGTACATTTTTTATTTCATAGTTTATTACTCTACAATGATTCCTGAACTTTGTTTAGGTTGTTGGTCGCTCACTATCATTGAGTGCTTGAACAATAGTATCTATTTGTTTTTCACGAAGAAAACAAAACACTTAGTTTATCTATAGTTTTCTTTATGCTTCTTTGCCACTGTTACAAATTAAAAGTTAGTTAAAGTTTATGAGCAAAATGATGAAAGTAAAATGTAAATGGATTCTCTTTCAAAATTAGTAGCCCCATTACAACCTTGTCTGAAAACTATTTAGCAATTGAGCATTAAGTCCATGTTTGGTACACATTAAAATTTTTATTCTCATTGTTTTACTCATTTTCAACTACACATTTCTCAATAAAATAATATTTTTCATCACATCAATAACTTTTCCTTCTTTTTCAACCACACATTTTTCATCAATCTACTATTCCAGAATACATTATTCCAAAATAATGTGGCTCAAACGCACCTTAAGTGTAGAATTCCCGGACGACAAACTTGTTCAATACCTATGAAACATATCCCATTTACACGAGTATTGTTTAATACCACGTTATATTTGAGCTCCATTTCTTTTAAAACTCATTTTCAATTACATATTCTTTCATAAAATAATTTTACACGTAAATTTGAAACTTTTCTCTAACCACACATTATTCAGATAATTACTATTTCAAAACCTATTTTTCAAAAAAAAAAAATTAAAAAAATTAAAAAAATTGGGCTCAAACATGGATTACAACTTTGAGGAAAATCACATAATAATGGTTAATGGGTAGGCGTCCATGTTCGGTTGTTCTAGGTGGGACCCACGTGTATTGACTAGAAAAGAAAAATATAAGGAAATGAAGGAAGATGCCCAAATATCGAAAGGAGGAAAATGTGCAAAATACTTCTTTGAAGGAAAAGGAATATTTTGTAAAGGAAAAATAATAGGAAAAGTTGAAACTTACCAATGTGATGGTGAATCTTTGGTGCAACATATATTCTACACCAAGGCCGAATCACACGAAACCACCGCCAGAAAGTTTGGTGAAGAGAAGAGAAGAGAAAAAAAAATGGCCAAAAAAAAGGAGGAAGAAAAAAAAAAAAAGGTAGAGAGACACAATGAAAGGGAGGGAGTAAGCATATTGGTCATAATAATGTTATCTATCATTAGTAGAGATGCATTATCGATTAGGTGATAATCGACTCTCTTCTTCATTACTCATACATTAAAGTGTATTTCAACTTCATTGGACAATGAATAAGAAAATCCATTGTCACCTAAATGTTGATATATCTCTACTAACAATAAATAAAACTACTCGATTGATTACCACATCTAGGAATGATTAATCCCATAAACACCTTAGTGAAAAAGGAGACCAACTTATAAAATTGTTGAGAATTATAAATCCTAATTATATTCTACCGAGAGCAATTAATTTGAAAAAAAGAAAAGAAAAATAAACACTCAAGAACACACAAAATTTAGATTTATAAATGTTCGTCTACATCATCTTCCGCCGCTGCAGTAATTCATTATTTTGAAAAAAATATTTACAAATAAAATCGCATACATATCTTTTCTAACCTCCCTTTCTCTCTTTTTGATAATAATAATAAAGTCTAGGATAACTCCATATTTGTAACATAAGTTATGACAAAATTGATTTTTACAAGAATACAAATTTACTAATAGTTTTTAATGAAAATATTCCTAGTAAGTCGCAAAATTGTCTTGTTGAACCTTCATTGTAATTAAAATGTGGATATCAAACAATAATTATGGTGCGAATATAATTATCCAAATTAAAATGATGGATATTTCAATGGTTAGTAACTATGATAATTCCTTAGTAATAAAATACATCTAATTAAAAAAAAAAAAAGAGAAAAACTTTATTCGAGCTCTTAATAATCTTATTATTAACAATTAATTATATTTTAAAATATAATTTTTTATCCACTCTTTTGATAAAGTTAAACTATCCACCTAAAGTTTTTTAGTGTGTTTGGCTACTTACAAGATCTTTTAAAAAATAATTTTTTGAGCAATAACATTATATATTATCGAAAAATATTCTTTTCAAATAGGATTAATCTACTTCTCCCGGCTCAATGACCGGGAGAAGTTATTCGCCCCTGTTACTTCTCCCGGTCATTGAGCCGGGAAAACAAGCACGTCCCTTTCAAATAACTTTATTCTAACTTTTCAAATTTCAAATATGAGGTTTTACTTTTCAAAAATCAAATATTGGAAATCTTAAAGGGGCCCTGTACAAAATATATAATGCTAAACATTGTTGTCCATTGATATTACTTGAACATAAAATCAAGATTCGAGTGGAAGAAAACAAGAAAAAGAGACATTTTTTGAAAGGACGAAATAAAATATCTCATTATACAAGATCAAATGTGCATATAAATCAAGATAATTGTCTCATATATGCGCCCACAGTATACTGCACATGTATAATGTGTTAGATATAGTTATGTCAACGAGTCGAGCTGAGCCGAAAAAAAAAAAAGCTCAAGCCGAGCCCGGTAAAAAAAAAAACGAGGCTCGACCTGAGCTTTTGGTTCGGGCCTTAGCGGGCCGAGCCGAACCGGCTCTTTTTTTTTTTAGCACCTTATAGTCTAATGTCGGATAACATGTTAGATTTATGCATGACTAAATGAGTGACTATCCATTATAACAAAGTGAGAAATCTTTTTTAATGACCGATTTGAAATTTCGTACAAGTTTTAGTAGCCATTGTCCATTGATGAAATTAGCTTAATTTTTAAATGTAATCAAGCAAAAAGTGTTGGGCATTTTTTTTATGGGCTGGCCCGGCTCGGCTCCGGCCGACTCCTCAAAATGAGGCTCGGTGGAATCGAGCCAGAGCCGGGCCCGACTCGGGCTTTTTCCGAGCCGAGCCGAACCCGAGTCGTCCGAGATTTTTTGCCATCCCCAGTTAGATATACTAAGACCATATTTGTTTCGGATTAAAATCACATTTAATCTACGTAAAAGTCAAACAATCAATATTAATCATATCTTTCATGAGTCTCATAGCTTTTCAACTACATATTTCAAAAACTTCTATTACAATCTACAAAAAAATGGATTTTTCAGGCCAGCCCAAGACTAACTCTGCCTCTGATGATGTGGAAAGATTGAGCTCGGAGTCGCAGATCCCTGAGCTATCTAATCCCACAGGCACTAAATTAGGAGGATATTGATAAGTATGTCAATTGATGTGCGAGTGGAAGGGCAAGGATTAAAATGTCAAATTACATCACCAAGAATAAGAATGAGACAAGGGAACAGTGATGGAAAGTGGAATAAGAGTTTAATGGGGAACATGATAAGAAAATTTGATTACTCCTAATCCTTTAGGTTACATTATTCTAAATCAATTTGTTTCCTAACAATTGTCCACCCCCTGTTTATTTGTAGTCATCGCATGATGACAAGGGTGGTGATTGCCAGTACGTGGCCGTCCAACTCATCATGTCCGGCGTAGTGGCACTTCGTCAACTTGTCACTTTATTATAAATTACCACGAGATCTCCAAACAACAAATCTTATCATGAAAATTGTACTAACACCCTTATGCCGTTTAATTGGTATTGTTTACTTTCCCAAATATATACATATAGTTAGAGACAATTTATTTATACGGTTAAACCTGGAATTTATTGAAAATAAGATTCAGTGCACTACAGATAATAGCTCGCGTACATTACAAATTTTGTTTCGATAACACGTGTATTTCTATTTGTTTGAAGTTTGTTGTTTATACATTCCAGAATATTACAGTTTGTTGTATTTAAAAAAATGATCACTTCTTGAAAAGTTATAGGGTTTGACAAGAAAAGGTGGCAAAAAGGCCCTACAAGTAGCTTTTGATGAGAAATGGCCTAATCCTTAGTTATTTGCCATAACCTTTTATGGTTTGTTTATTAATGGTCGGTCTCCTTCTAGAAAACATGTAATCAAGATTAGGTTTTTACCCACAAAAAAAAAATGAATGAGAGGACTAGGTTTACCAATTTTTTTTATTTTTTCACACTACTGCAACACATAATCTTAGGAATCGAACACAAAATCTATTCCAAATTATTGCACTTAATATTATAATATTATAATGCATAACCGGAATCTTGATTGAGACACTGATGCTTTGCTTTATTTACTTTGGGGGTCCCAATTTTCTGCAATTTGTTTGAAAAAAAATGAAGGCCTTGAGAAATGGCAAGTAGATTGCACATATGATTTGTTTTCAAGATTATTTGTTTCCCACATTGGTTTCTTTGAAGAAAATACAATATTTCGTACGTCAATTCTTGACATCATGTCATGTCTAATATAAGAATAACAATAAAATATGAAGCTTTATATTCAACAATAGAGTTGACATAAAGATCTTTTTTGTTATTTTGTTGAGTTCATTGCTAGAAGATTCAATGCAAAGATTTAAGCATAAAATTAGGGGTGTCTACTTTTTCTTGGAGCCATGTGTACTCGGCTGAAGTCGGAGTGAAACGATCAAAAAATAACAATTTTGATTCGATTAGGGTCCATCATTGCGCATGGTTTCATGTATAGAATTTTATTTAGTACTCATTTCAGTCCAATTCTTGAATTTTTTAGAATTGAATAAGATTATTCTCACCTCGAAATAACGCATTTTTCTAAATGGCACATGAATCTCCATTACAAAAGAAAGGTGGGAAACAAACATGGTAGATTTGTTTTGGAAATATTTTCTTGGGGTCCATCCATGCCCTCTCAAAGACAAGCAAGAAATCAAATCAACTCCATCAACAAGAATTAAAGCCCTTAATTAAACAAGGTAAAGGCAATCATATCAAACATGTTCACTACAACGTGAAACAAACAAAAAAAACATCATTTTTTGTTGGTCCAAACCACGTCATCCTTTAGGCAAAGAGAAGACTTTCGGCGTCTTCTTCAGCGTGTCCACTGCACAATTAATCAATGAATATCTAAACTTCGACCATTTAAAATTTCAGACGACGTGCCAACCTAAGGAATTAGGCCATAGACGAGGTCCCAACACAATTTCAGACGACGTGCCAACCTAAGGAATTAGGCCATAGACGAGGTCCCAACACAACCAATAGGCAAATAGCTCATAATCCAAGAAAGTAGGAGACCTTAGGAAATTCACGTGTCGTATGGACCTCTTTTGGCCAGCCAATCCTTACACCCAATCTGCAAATTAGATACGCAATGTTTGCTTTTAAGACAACAATGGCTGTCAGAGGAATATAATCATAAAAATCCAAGTCATGAAGACAAAGTTGAGCCATACTAGTGCTTGTGAACAAACTAATGCTAGCCAGTTAACACATACTATATATGGCAACCTAATCCTTAAAATGGTATATTAGGAAGGATCTACGAAGATTCTGTGTTTCTTGAAAAAAGTTGGGTGGAATGACTTTTTTTCTCTTTTTGAAGAAAAAATAATTATTATTTCTCTATTATTCAATTTTGATTTTCGAACGATCAAATACTAAAATTGAAATTTTGAGTATCGACAAGAATCATGTTAATATTGATATAAGCACATTGCGATTTCTATACGAGTCTTATCTATTGTAATAATGGCAGTTGATTGGTTATTCAAGTAATCAGGCTGATTAAGTTGACTACTTTGAAATGGTGTAAGAATAACTTAACTAAACTATTGTATTTTTGATTAAGTTGACTACTTTGAAATGGTGTAAGAATAACTTAACTAAACTATTGTATTTTTCTCACATTTATTAGTTGGGTACAACCAGCTTTGACATAGATGACTAAATTAAACTAAACACTACAACATGACTTCAACTTCTAAGAAATGTAATCACCAAATAAAGCACAAAGCAAAGGAGAAGGTGGCTGATTAAAACGTGCAAGCGAACACGTGTGTTCGTGAATAAATATGTTAGATAATCGATTCATTGTCTCATTCTTTTGATCTTGTTCATCATTAACATCAAATATTGATATCTTTATCTCATAGTCTCTCTCTTGCAAGCAAAATATGATCTTGTTCATCATTAAGATCAAGTATCAACATCTTTATCTCACGCTATATTTGGTGAATCTAATGAGCATGATCTGTTGACCCCAAAAAATGTACCTCTGATGTGGCCAACAGATCCCAAGGCCTCTCACGTCTACTCAATCTTGGTTCCTGCACACTTGGACAAACCATTAATCACACGAGGCTTTTTCCGGACGGGTAGAGTTGGCTTTGCGCACTCCGACGGTCATGTCAGTTGACGAGTTGTTATATGAGCGTGGGAAACTTTAAACGTGAACCTCCAATATAATAAAAAGGGGTTGGCTTTGGGGAGAAATAAATAAAAAATATGGTAGCAAGATTATAGCTTTGAGAGTTTAAATTTGCATTATCTTCGAATGGCACTAAGTGTGAGCTTTTATATTTGGACAGGGTGAATAAAGGGCGTGGGATAACAATGCGCGTGGCTTCATCCAAGTGATTGACCTTTCTTGTCATAGACATCAATCAATTACAGTTTTAGATGCTAATACCATTTTCTTATACATAAGACCTAGCTTGCAGCCTTGGACTTGACCAAATAGGCTGGCGGCGGCAGTAGTAGCAGTAAGTTATCTTGTCAGTTACAATGATTCGTTTATGATCTCTTCATCGATCCGTCCTGGACCGCTCTTCCCATGGGGTCCTCTTGTAATGGGGTTGACCCAGTTTCATTTCACTGGAGGAAACGGGTCGTCTGCACTTGAGGGTCGGTCCAGCTTCGCCTCATGCTAGTGTACAGGGCGTGGGACCTTCAAACCGTTTGCCACGCAGGAGGATTGATGCCTCGTGGGAGTCCTCATGGTGAGGGGCATAACAACAGTCCATGAAATCCAGATGATAATTTATATAATGCATGTATTTTTGAGTTTGAAGGGGAATAAAGGACGTGGTCGAAACAATAGCTCGAGTTTGAAAAGTCATAGGCATAGTTTAAAAGGGGCTAGATCGAATGAGGCGATGTCCTGTTTTAAAGACGAGCTTAGGGATGACAAAAAATCCGACAAACTCGACCCGCGGGACCTTGCCCTGAATGGGGCGGGGATAACCCGTTTAATCGGATATGCGGGGCTGGGACGGGTAACGAGAGCCCTGCCATGTTTAATTTTTTTTAGAATTCAATACTTTAAATGAAATTTTCATTAGTTCTAATAAAAAATGACAATTAAAATTATTTGTCCAAGTCTAATGAATGGGAGCAATACAAATAAATTATCAAAAACTTAAATTAAATTTAACGATGCCCTTGCCCCGCCTTAAACGGGTAACAAGGAGAAATTGCTTAGTGGGGCGGGGGGCGGGAGAGGTTGCCCGAACTCGCCCCGTCCCGTTGCCATCCCTAAGTGAGCTACTTTGATAAAGCATAAGCCAGTAACAAGGCTTAATCATACGAGGCGGTGCCCTTGTTGCAAAGGACGAGTTACTTTGATGGAGCTGAATCATGTGATAAGGCTTTATCATACGAGGCGATGCCCTTGTTGCAAAGGTAAGTTGCTTTGATGAAGCTGAAGCCGATGATAAGACTTAATCATACGAGGTGGTGCCTTTGTTGCAAAGGGCAAGCCGCTTTGATGAAATTGAAGCTTGTGATAAGGCTTAATCAAACGAGGTGGTGCTCTTGTTGCAAAGGGTGAGCCGCTTTGATGAAGTTGAAGCACATTGAGTAGTGTGCTTTAATGATTTGAAAGAAATGTTAGTTCCCTAGGCAAAACAGCTGGTGTTTATGGTGGTTTCCAAAGTTCACATTGTGTGCGCATTTAATGCGCAATGATGATGGTTTGTTACAGTTGGTGCATATCACTTGAGTTTAGGGCGCGTATAGGTTACGGCTTCATCCGGTATTTCCTTTAGATTTTGAAAGTGGCCTCTTAGTTCTTGATGTGGTTCGCAGTCTTGAGGCTCTTTACTAGCATGTTGTCAACGTTTACTTCCATCGTTTTGCCTATGAGGTCGGCAAACATCTTATTGACCAGCCATTGGTAGGTAGCCCCAGCGTTTTTCAAACCAAACGGCATCATTTTGTAGCAGTAGAGGCCTCTATCAATGATGAATGAGGTGTTCTCCTCATCAGTAGGGTGCATGGGAATTTGATTGAACTTGAGTATGCATCTATAAAACTCAGGAATTCATGTCCTGCAGTAGAGTCAACCAACTGGTCGATCCTTGGAAGTGGGAAGCTATCCTTTGGGCACTCTTGGTTGAGGTTGGAGAAAAACATGCAAACCTTCAAATTCCACATTGATGGCCCTTTTCTCAGGGGCATCTATCATGTTGACGTCTCCCCCTTTTTGGGAAGGGGACCTTCTTCGGCGCATCAACTATCTCAGTATCCAATAAAACCATGTTTATGCTATTGGGCTCAGCTTTCTCAAGGAGCTGAGGTAACATTCTCTCGAATTCGTACCGCAGTAATTCATCTTTCAGTGGGAAACTTCATGAACAAGTGATGTATAGATGTGACAGCCCCAAGATCTTTCAGAGTAGGTCTCCCTAACACTCCATGATAGGCGGACCGGTGATCTATAATGAGGAATTCCATGAAGTGATGGGTAGCAAATGAGGGTGTTCCCATTTCCACTGCCAGCGTGATTCCCCCTCTAAGAATAATGTTGTCGTTGGTAAAATCATACATGAGATTGTCATGGGGTGAGCTCGTGACCTATCGCCATTTTATCATATGTGGTTCCGAATAAGATGTTGACAGAACTCCCGTTGTCTACAAGCATGCATTTGAGCCGGTTTCTGGCTACGACGGCTCTTACCACCAAGGAGTCGCAATGAGGATAATGAACCCCAATGGCATCTTCCTATGAAAAGATTATTGATGGGACATTCCCAGATCCACGGGGGGTGCTATTGACCAAGTAATTTGTCATAAGAGCGCACTTGGCTTCTCTAACATAATTTCTCTGAGCATTCCTTGATTCACCCCCCACATGTGGGCCACCAATAGTAGTGTCAATTTCCCTGATGGGGATGTTATCTGCATCGATGGAGGTTCTATTCTTGGCGTTTGACCGACTCTTGGCCTATTTCTTTCCTCTTTACGTCCTCGTCTAGGATATTTATCTCTGCGATGCCCCTCGCCTCGTCTCGTCTAGGTTCTTGTTCATGCCTAGGTTTAGGCATATTCCATTGTACTTGGTGCACATTTCTTCCCTCAACATAAGAGCCTACTAGCTCCTCATAGTATGGTTTGGACAAGCAATTTTCAGTGTTGTGGCCATTGGTTCGATGGTAGGTACATTGTTGCATGTTTCTAGTCTCTTTGTTCCTTCCCCTACCTCTTTCCCTAGATTGATTTGATTGTCTTTGGACCTCAAATCCGACCTCTTCATATGCCAATGAGAGCATTGCGTTTAATGTGGCATTAGCTAGTGCTTGGCCAGGGGTAGGAGCGATGGTATGTCATGCTTGACTCTGTTGCTGGTTCACTTGTGCAATACAGGACCTCGTCGCTGCCTCTGAGACGGTGGGAGTCCCAATGATATTCGGTTGCGATGATCAATTAGCTCCTTGTTGACAATTTCACTCCTCATCATTTTCACTAAGGCATTGTAGGAGGTGGGGTTCTTATTTCGCACATCTCTCCAAAAGAGGGTATTCATGTCGAGGCCTCCTCTTAGAGTTGAAAAGTCCTCCCTATCCATGACCTTCTCTCAATATGTCATCTCATATGTGAATCGTGCCAGGTAGCTTTTCAAAGTTTTACCTACTTGCTGCCTCATGTCCTACAACATGTGGATTGGGACTTTTCCTTCTTTACTGGACAAATACTGGTTCTAGAGGGCCTTCTTAAGATCGGCCAACTTCTGACGCTGCCAGCTGGAATGCAGTAATACCAAGTTTCAGTAGCCCCAGCCAATGTGAGATGGAAAGCTCCCCACTTTAGCTCCGACGAGGCTCATCTAAGAGACATATGGGTCTTGTAATTGTTGAGGTGCTTCGTCGATTCTCCATTTCCTTCATATTTTGATACTTTTGGGGGCACGAAGTGATTTGGAATGGGAGCGCTTCTCAACTCCTGGGAAAATGGGAGACTTTCGTCATCATCGTCCAATTCAAAAGATCTACATGGACCGTCTAAATCATTACCCCTCAGTTTGGTAACGAAGGGGTCGCGAAGTTTTTGCTTGTTTTCTTGAGTTCACAGCATCTCTTCTTTCCCATCTATTTATAGGAGGGAGAGAAAGGATAAGTCCCTGCGATCTATATCTATGATCATGCTCCTGTCTTCTTTGGATGGGGATAATTGATAAGACCTATTTCTAGGCCTTGATGGTCCGATCTTGTCAAAAACACTAGCAGATCTCTGGGGTTCAAGTTCTTGAGTATATTGTAGGGAAAGTTACCTCCTGTGGCACATTGTCATCGGTCGGCTAGTGGCATAATTTGTGAACATATCCATTTATACTGGGCTGGGCTCTCTTTTGTGCATTTGAGGGTAGGTCCCTGTATCATTTTCTTCGCTTTCTTGGGGGAAAAATTCCCCGCTGGAGCATTTGATACGTTGTCTATTGGTGCATTTACATAAACAATTGTTTCATGGTAGCACTCTGCTAGGCCTTGTTCCTCATGTTTGCGGTTATTTCTCACACTTCCCTGGCTAGACGTGTTATGGTACCGCTTCGTCTGTGTTAATGATGGGGGCTGTGCATGTTCACATTGGTTCAAAGGATTTTTTCTTCAGAAGCTTATGTTGTCTATTTTTGCCTTTTGAGCCATAATGGCTGGAACTCATAATGTATTTTTGGCTTTGGGCTAAAGACAAGTTTTTAAGTGCTTCATTTCGTAAGCGGTTCTTTCTTCAAAGACCAGGCCTTTCTTCAAGGTTCTGCTTACTTTTGATGGCTTTTACCACAAGGACAATCGTGATTATAGTGTTGAATTTCTCACAGACGGTGCAAATCTGTTGACCCCAAAATATTTTCCGCTGGTGTGGCAATAGATTCCAAGACCTCTCACGTCCACGCAGTTTGGTTCCTGCACACTTGGACAAACCGTTACTGACACGAGGCCTTCTACGGAGGGGGTGGAGTTGACCGCGTTCACTCTGACGATCAAGTCAGTTGGAAGAGTTGTTATATGAGTGAGGAGCTTTAAACATGAGCCTCCAATAGAATAAAAAGGGGTCGGCTTTAGGGAGAAACATATAAATGATATGGTAGCAAGATTATAGCTTTGAGAGTTTAAACTTGCATTACCTTCGAATGACACTAGTGTGAACTTTTATACTTGGGCAGGGTGAATGAAGGTCGTGGGATGACAATGCGCGTGGCCTCATCCAAGTGATTGACTAATACCATTTTCATATCTATAAGACCTTGTTTATGGTCTTGGACTTGACCAAATTTGCTAGCGGCGGCGGCGGTGGTAGTAAGTCGTCTTGTCAGTTACAATGATCCGTTTAGGATCTATTCACCGCCTCGTCCCGGACCGGCTCTTCCCATGGGGTCCGCGTGTAATGGGGTCGACCCAACTTCATTTTGCGGGAGGAAACGGGTTGTCTGCACTTGTGGGTCGGTCTAGTTTCGCCTCATATTAGTGTACATGGCATGGGACCGTCGAACCGTTTGTCACGCAAGAGGGTTGAGGCCACGTAAGAGTCCTCGTGCTGAGGGGTGTAACATGATCAACAAAGGATAAAAAAAAATAAAAAATGGAATAGAGTATAAAGTACATTTCCTTCCTTTTTATTATTAAAACGAATTGTTTTTATTAACTTTTCCAATGAAAACCCCTAAATTTATTGGCCACTTTTGTGAAAAAATTGAGAAGATCTATGAAATCTCTCTTGCTTGTGACTTTTTTGTTCAACTTGTTTTATGTGATGGTTTTTTCTTGCAAACATAAAAGCCCAAAAGGGGGTAACTAGAAAGAAAATCTTGAGAAGTATCCACCCGAGTAAGCAGTCTTCATACAGATTCTTAACACAGAAGATAAGTTGACTCAGCAACCCAAAACCATCTATTTAAATTCTATCAACTCTTCACCTCTGCCTCTTCTACATATCAACTTTTGAGTTTTCTTGCAACATAACAAAGCATCACAAAACATGAAATTCCCATCCAAACAAAACAATATTCTTCCCATCAGAAGCTTCACAATTTTGTTAATAGGCTGCCTGGTTATAAAACTAAGCCTCTGTTTCTCTAGTTTTCCATCTTCACTCAAGACACTAAACGTTGAAGGGCATTTCAGTTTTGATAACAACGAATTTGCAGCCAGAGATTTTGGGAACCGGTTCCGGTTCCTTCCTTCGGCAGTTCTGCACCCAAAGTCAGTATCTGATATTGCCACCATTATAAAGCATATTTGGCAAAAGGGTCCTGGTTCCAAGCTGACTGTTGCAGCTAGAGGCCATGGACACTCACTTCAAGGCCAAGCACAAGCACCACAAGGGATTGTAATCAACATGGAATCACTCAGTAGGCAAGAAATGAAGGTCCAGACTGGGCGATTTCCTTATGTTGATGTCTCAGCTGGCGAGTTATGGATCCATATCCTGCATGAGTGCCTGAAATTTGGGTTAGCACCAAAATCTTGGACAGATTACTTACATCTAACAGTCGGTGGGACTCTGTCCAATGCCGGGATCAGTGGACAGGCATTTCGACATGGCCCCCAAATCAGTAATGTCCACCAGCTCGAAGTCGTCACAGGTTTGTGTGAGAAAAACTAAAATTAGGGATTGGCTTAAATTTGATAATTTTGATTTTGATATTATTGAATCCAACTAATTTGTTAGATTACCCTGTTTCCATGAAGGATCATTGGAATGTATAGGTCATTGAATTTGAATTTATCAAAAGAAAACTACATCAATCTTGTATCTTTTTTTCACCAATACACGGAATTTATTGTAGGAAAGGGAGAAGTGAGAATTTGTTCGGAGGAGCAGAATGCTGACCTATTTCACGGAGTTCTGGGTGGACTTGGCCAGTTTGGTATAATAACTCGAGCAAGAATCTCTCTAGAGCCAGCACCAAAAATGGTAAAGATTAATCTACCCTGCCAAAAAATCTATTATAGGCCTTTGGAATAACAGAAACAGTTTGACAAACTTGTAGTTCAACTGTAAACAGGTGAAATGGATCAGAGTACTTTATTCAGATTTCTCCACTTTTGCCAGAGACCAGGAGCATTTAATATCTGCAGAAAACACATTTGATTACATAGAAGGCCTTGTGATGATTAACAAGACGGGTCTCATTAATAACTGGAGATCATCCTTCAACCCGCAAGATCCAGTTCAAGCTAGTCAATTCAAATCGGATGGAAGGACTCTCTTTTGCCTCGAACTGACCAAAAATTTCAATCCCGGCGAGGCTGATAAAATAGACCAGGTGAGGCATATCACAGTCCAATATTTTAGAGCATGTTCCCAGATATGTCAACGGAAAGGCCATAATATTAAAATTTCTCAACTCTGATGCAGGAAATTGACAGCTTGTTGTCTCAATTAAGCTACATCCCCTCAACACTCTTTATGTCAGAAACTTCTTATGTAGAATTCTTGGACAGGGTTCATGCAGCCGAGCTAAAACTGCAATCAAGAGGATTGTGGGATCTCCCACACCCATGGCTCAATCTCCTTGTTCCGAAAAGCAAAATAAACAGCTTTGCTGAAGGTGTTTTTGGCAACATTTTAACGGATACAAACAATGGCCCTGTCCTTGTCTACCCAGTAAACAAATCAAGGTAACAGCTCATAATGACAACTTGTTCACTCAATCAATTTTTAAAGTTCTTGTTCCTAAGTCAATTGATTTACATTTTATTTTTCAGTTGGGACAACAGAACTTCAGTTGTACTACCAGAAGAAGACATTTTCTACCTTGTGGCGTTCCTTCCCCAAGCAGTTCCCTTGTCCAGAGAAAATGATGGCTTGGAACCTCTATTAAGTCTAAACAAAAGAGTTTTAGATTACTGTGAGGAGGCCCACTTGGGAGTAAAACAGTATCTTCCTTATTATACTACACCGGAGGAGTGGAGGGCCCATTTTGGTCAACAGTGGGAAGTATTTGTACGACGGAAATCAGCATATGACCCTCTAGCAATACTTGCTCCAGGGCAGAGAATTTTTCAAAAGGCAATATCCATATAATGACAAGCAAAACTTCAGAATAAAGGAAAGAGTGGACTTACGGCATTTTCAGGCAATGACGCCGAAGGCAACTGTCAGCAACTTCATGTTGTGGGGGAAGATTTACGAATTTAAGAAAATACGGCGGCTGCAATTAGTATATAAATATTAGTTCAATATTTCTTGCACCTTCTCAGCAACTGTAGGTATAAAGAGGAGGCTTGCAACCAGTTAAAATTCAATCAAAATTTCATTGCATATTACATAAATATATAAATTATATGATATCAATGCATGATAAGTTAGCAGACAGTTAAATTTTCAGTTCTGGAAAGAACAGTGGACAGCTTCTTCAGTAGTAACTCAATTTTTAAAGCAGTGGCTAAAGTAAAAACTCTTAAAACAAGGAATTTTTAACCATTCTCCACAGCGCGAAGGAGAAGAGAAGAATGCACAGGACATGAAAAAGTTATATTGATGCTATATGCACAAATAACAAATATAATCGATCATTTGCAGACCATGGATGCATGCAAAACAAGCCATAATCCAAAAGAGTGAGTTGTGCATCAATGGAACTATTGTCTGGTACAATTATTTAAACTTAGTCCGGTGAAATTGCATCCTTTGACATGCAACATCCAGTCAACCAATGATTGCTATAATTACATAAAGACCTGCAAAAATCACAAAATAATCTCAGGAATTCTCCTAATATAGTCATAATTTATTGAAATTGTTACATATTTATGTACCAGATATCTGTGCTTCTTTACTTCAACGATTATCAGATTATTAGTTCTCAAATTTGTATTGATACATTTGTTTAAGTACTAGAATTACAATAATAACTTAGAACTTTGATGGTTCAAGCCATAAGAAGATAATTGTAACATCAAGAATCTTAACTATGGCAATTTGAAGCTAAGCTAGCTGAATGAAATAAAAACAATGAAAATGGTTTTGTCGGAAGACAACTCATTTCATCCCTTCAATTGATAGGATATCCAGCTGTCATAGTTTACAATCATATTAAGCAAAAGCTTCTCAGATTAATAATGACTTCCAACGTTTTACCAGAAGTAACAAAGTTCACTTTGCTACACATCACTTCAGGAAAAGGAAAGAAAATCACCTTCCTATGCTTATTCTGATGCGGATATCATTTTTATATTATGGATTTTTCATTATTTATGTTTTTTTAATTATTGGGCTTGTACTATTGGGTTGGCCCAAGCCCATCACTAGTAGGGTTATGTTTTACTATTTATATGATTTTCACATTATAATTTAGACGGTAATGCATTCTATGGTGAAATCTCAATCTATCTTGCATCAAATTGGTATCAGAGCTAAACTTGGGTAACAATTCATCACCTTCAACAATTTATCCATACAAAACTCGTACATAACACAGAGCTTGAAATATCCCTAACCCGGCCCAACATCATCACAGCCGCCGGCCACCACCTCGCTGCACCACAACGTCCTCACCTAAATACAAACTGCACCTCTGCATTCATCGATTCACCAACAACCCACAAAATTAATCACCAAAGTCGGAACTTCAACCACAAATCAAGCACAAAAGCCGAAATCTCAAATCACACGAACCCACAATCGCATGATCGTCACCTTACCATCTCCATCCCCCATAGTCCACTTCCCAGTAGCTTCATATTCCCACAACCAAGTCCAAACCACCGCCCGTGCAAAGAAAACCCCGACTCCCGTAGAAGTAGAAAAAACAGAGACGAAGACGGGAAGAAATAAGGGTACAATTTCTGAAAGTCCAAGGACTTCTTCTCATTTGTAGTGCTACAACTGTAAGGACTTTGGCCACATCTCTTCCAAATGTCCTAATCGAGCCATGGATGTTAGTTTGGCTCACCGGCTTGAGTCGTCTATGGCTCGGCCAGGAAAAAGCCCAACTCACCCGACCCTTCCCGGCCAGAGAATCGGTAGAACCAAGCCCCCATTTTTGGGAAATTGGGCCGAGTCGACCGTTATAAAATTAAAAAAAAAATTGAAATGGAAGGCGGGAAAGAGCCAGCTATGTAGCTGCCTATTTAAAGGCAACCGTGTTGCCTTTGTGTTATATATATAAAAAATCGGACTGGCCCATTGAGGTCCGAACCTCAAATCTTTTCCGAGCCTTTGCTTGGCTCGGGCCAAAAAAAGCCCGAGCCCATTTTGCTCGAGCCGAGCCACCCCTAAACCGAGCCTTAATCATTGAAGAACGAAAGAATACAATAGATGAGCGATTAATGAACCTAAACTTGAATAATTTGATGACTTGAAAGATAGTGTGAACACCTCCTTAGGTAGCATTCAGACTTTTCCTATGAATCTACATATTGTACCCCTTGTTCCCAATACCTCTTAGTCAAGTGTTGTATGTCATACCATTATCCAACCCAAAGGAGGTATTGATTTGTGTAATCACGCCATTTTCAAGGAAAATCTTGGGAATTGTGATTTGTCCGTCCTAACAATTCAAATTATATATAAAAATTATGTGAATCGGTCTATAAGTATGAGTCCCTTAGAAGTTATTCATGGTTAGCCTATGAAACCTTTAGACCTTATTCCCATGTCCCATATGCTAGTGTGTCGATGTCAGCTAAGGCATTTGCTCATCATCTTCATGATTTGGATATTGAAATTAATAAATGACTTGAAGCAAGTAATGCTTCATATAAACTTCAAGATGATCTGCATAAACGACATTTTGAATTTAATATTGGGGATTATGTTATATTGCAAGTCCGTAGTACTGGTCCTTTTAAAATTTTAAAGGATGTTGATCCAAATACACATGTCATCGATCTTTTATCACGTTTTGGCCACCACTCTACTTTAATTATTGAGGACTTCATTACTTACAAACACCATTTACATTCCTTTTATGATCATTTTCTATTTAGCTCTGTGGACCCCTAATCTGTCTATGTTGATATTTATACTTCATTACCATTCGTCACAACACACAAAGACACAATTGATGTTATTTTAGATGAACATGTTGTATTGATTAATGATGATGAAATTCAGTACTTCTTTGTTTGTTGGGTTGATCCACCCAATTCTGATTGTACATGGATTTCCATAGAGAGACTTCAGCTGTAGCGCACCGAGTTCGTTTAACCTGGATTGCCACGTCATCGTCTCTAGCCCTAATTTTGACAATCAATCTTTGCAGAAATAATCTAATTTTTAAAATCACATTTGTAATTGAAAACTTCGTCGGCAAGAAAATTCATAGGATAATTACTTTAAAATTTAAATATCATGTTTTAGAATAGCGAAAACGACAAATACGTTAACAATGTTCAAATACATAAATTTCAAAATTTAATAATTGGGATAATCAAATTTTATGCCACCATTGTCCATCAATCACGATCACCTCCGAAGTCTGCAAATATTGTTAAAATAACGGAATGAGTATTTCAAAGAAATACTCAGTAGACTCATCGCCGATAATTAATTTATAGAATAATTGAATACACACTTATGCAATATACAACATGATATCATTTTTGGCTCATTTTCTTGAAAATCATAGGCTTTTTAAAATCACAGGCTATGGGTAGTTCTTTCTTTCTCATGCAATTAAGTATATAAGTTATGGCAAGCATAACAATATCATATATCTCATATGACATATTCTCATCTTATGCATTAAAGCATATAAATCACGTAAATTCACATAAAGCATGCAATTATAATTTAAACTAATTAATGGTGGCGAGTCTACCTCAAAAATCTTGGGTTTCGTGCAAATATGGAGCGGAATGAAAATTCAAACTTCTAGTAGTCCGTACGTTTCGTCTAGCCAAAATAAAAATAAGTTTGAATTAGTATTTTAAACTTTTAAAGCGTTAAAATAAAGTTTGGGACTTAATTAAAAATTATTGAAACTGAAATAAATAGCTTAAAACGATAAAATAAAGTTTAGGGACAAAA
>CAIGRF010314151.1:36725-52547 GCA_903798235.1 Fraxinus ornus | reverse complement strand
ATCACAACTCCTTGTGATTAACAAATCATCAAAACTTGAATCTACGGATTCTATTATTTAATTAATTAGAATATTAATTCAATTAAATAATAGATCTTGCCATAAATATGCATCGGTTATATATACATTAAAAGTGCTTATGTCTAAAGTTGATTGAACTTAGGGCATAACACTTACACATGCACAGCTAAAAGGCCTGCTTGTTGAGAAATAAACTTGATTTAGACTAATTACTTGTTTGTCTCGTGTTTTTTAATTTTATTATTAAGTGAACCTATGAGTACAATAGTCTATATTCTAAAATTGTATTGTATTACTAAAGTAGTTAGTGCATATTAGCAAGTAAATGGGACATTCATTTATTAAAGTTGTTGGGAAATTTGTGCGGAAGAGTCAATTGAACACTCTATAGATGATCTCTTGTGTTTTGCAGCAAGCCAACAAGTCAATTGAGAAATTATTTGAGATAGGTTTCTAGCCTCTTCCACTCCTCAAAGATTCTCTTAAAGTTTTATCCAAATAAACCCTCTTCCTCACAAAGATTCTTCGACTTCTTTGAGAAAGATGGCTAATGGCATTGTTCTTTTTCAAGTTCCATCACTTGACAAAGAAATTAAGACAAATGGAGCATTAAAATGAAGGCAAAGGTACTATATGCTAACAACATCACAATTCACGAAGATACTTAAATAGGTAAATAAGTTCAAAAAGATAAAAACTAGAAACCACACCAACATGTAATTCACAAGGCCTCATTTTGAAGCTCTATAACTCTCAATGTGCTTGGAATCAAATGAGTAATTATAACTCTAGTTTCCAATACCTTAAACCATGCATGAATAGGAGTATTCTAGAGAAAGTTACGATCAAAATACCGAACAATGTACAGTTCAGTGTATGCTTTTTTGAAGAGTGACAACAGCTTCATCACGAGTTCAAAGGCTTGCGGAAAGTAAGAGTTGTAAGTTTGTAAAGTCAGATTATAGAGTTTGGAATCTTAGTGCAAAAATAATAAATTAAATGCTAAGACGATGAAAACCTTTCATTTTTATTTCAGACTTGGTCAAAATATTTTATTTGCGCCGTCCACGGTACCAAACCTTTCGAAAACTCACGCATGGAATCCAATCTGATAGAATCTGTTGGTTATGCCGTTTGACCTCAAAAATTGGAAAATTGATAATTTTGACCAACTAATATTTTGATAATTACAAATGTATACATATATTTTCTAATATTTAACTCAGTGAATGGAATTAAATAGTTTGCAGAATGCCCTATAGGTTGACCATCAAGCTTATACATTTTGTAGAAGAATGGCTACCACTGATGGCATTTTCATTCATGAAGTGTGATGATCTAATCACTTCTTTGATTTCAAGGTGATAGATAATACCCAATAAACATTCTTTAACCATCAGCCTAGGGAAGGTTATACTTACATGTATATAGCAAACGCCTTCTGGTTTACACAGTGACAATCTCATATTTTTATAACTAATAATATTATCCCTTGACTTTCTTCACAAATTACTTTGTCAACATGATCTAAGAATTGACCTCAAACGATATTTTTATATCTTATTAGAGTTGAATCTAGGCCCTTTCAACATAAGCATTACCAAATTATTTATACACCTAATGCCAAGAATTTTTTATATTGAATGTATGAGTAGACCATGGACAGAAGGCTAATTGAGGCTGGACAAAAAGGAGACGTTCATCTACTGCTTAGTCTGATCGAAGATGATCCTTACCTGATGAGGGTTGTTGAGGCCAAGACACTCCATTACATATTACTTGCATGGTGGGCAACCTTCAATTTGTTCTTAAATATGAGGCCAAGATTCGCAAAAGAATTGAACCACGAAGGTTTCAGTCCATTGCATATTGCAGCAGCTAATGGGGATGTACAGATTGTAAATGAGCTATTGGAAATAGATAGTAATTTGTGCATGGTTAAGGAAAAAGAGAGAAGAATCCCATTACATTATACAGTGATCAAAGGCAGAACACAAGTGATTGGAGAACTGCTTTCGGCTTGTGAAGACAGCACAAGGGAAGTGACAGCTCGTGGTGAAGCCTCTTTCCATCTAGCTGGGAAAAACAACCAATTTGAAGCTCTCAAGAGCCTGGTAGTTTACCACAAGATGTAGTCGAAAATTCTACTATCGCAATCGAAAGAACAAATAAAAATAGTAGAAAATGAAAAATAGTAGATGAAGCGAGGTATGCCAAAACAAATCTCCTTAAGACAGATTTCGCCCCCCAACAAAGTGCAAACGGGATTATAGATGTCTGTCTCCCAAGATACAACGCTCCTTCCAAAGTCGATCTGCACAATACCAACATTGTCGATCGAACTGAGAAATGATCGTACTTGAACAGAATATGGAGAGAGAGAGAGAGAGAGAGAGAGAGAGAGAGAGAGAGAGAGAGAGAGAGAGAGAGAGAAATCAATAGAATTTAATTGATTTCGTGTACAAAAAATGAATTTGGAGGTCTCTATTTATAGAGACTAAAGTGTCTCATTGAATGTGTGTGTGACATTTTATGAACTGGTGCACCACTTGGTCTGATTCGTCTTAGCCATTGGATCACACTATTTCATGATCTGACGGCCTAGATTAAACAATGAAGTGTAGTGTCATTCATCATGCCTATTCACCAATTTCTGAACAGTCACCAGCCATGCAGATGCCACGCATACATCCAACTGAACCAACTGCCGCGCAAGACTAAGTGATGCAACTTATTACGTATGTGCCACCTAGGATGCCAACTCATCGAGCCTCTCGTTGCCATGTCATCGAACCATAAGTCCATTTCTGAAAAAATATAAGGCTCCCCAGCTTCTCACGATGATGCATACGTGCGAAGTGCGCCTCTAAAGCGCCCAATGCGAACTTTGCGATTTGTGCGGGCCGAGATCGGGATCGGGACTGGAGTGCGGTGCAGCGCAAGTGGTGCGAAGCACCACTCTAGTGGTGGCTAGTTTGCTAGCCTTTGGCTAGCTAAAGGTAGCCAAGTTGTAGGCTATTTATTAAATTATAACTTATACACACATCCCACTATATAAACAAGTCTTTTTCTTGTAAACTTTCGATGTGGGATTCCTTACCATATATAGACACTTAAAATGGGCATATCAACATATGGGCCTATATATGAGACTTTTCCAATTTACCCAAATTAATTGCAGTGTCCCACATCATTAAATATCATATTTAATAATATAACCTAATAAAATCAATTAATTCCAACAATCCCCCACATGAATGGAAGAAGTCAACTTAAATCAACGAAGATAAAAGAAAAGAAGAGTACTTTTTGAAAGATAACGCATCAAGATAGGTAGCTTTCACTTTGAACCTTCTTTAGTAAGAATCTATCGAACTCACTTGGTTAATCAGTGAACGCAACGTTTTGAACTGTCAGCCGTTATTGCAAGCTCGGATAATAGACCAAACACAATATCTCTTATGTCAAACTTGGTTCTCTATTGTGTCTATTATTTCGGTCCTGAACTACTTGGGTTCTGCGAGTGCTTTAGAGAATTCGCTTAAGTAAATTATTAAAGAACCGGCCAAGTTCGTACTTACATAGGTGATGTTCCATAAAGAATCACTTGTACTATTTATAGTCATCATTAAAAGCAAAAGATTATCCTTAATAAACTTCATAGTCAGCACTTTTTGCATCATAGAAATGGGAAGGAGTTATACTCCTAAGTGCTCTTATCGAGTCATTCATAATTAGTTATCCTATTGAACCTAGTCCGTGGGATCTCCAGTTGCTAGGTTAGGTTTCCACTAAGATGACTCATTGGGTTTTAGGCTTTAAACCCATTTCCCTCGATGCGCAGTCTATACGCTCTCTAGATAAACCCTTAGTAAATGGATCTGCTAGGTTTTCTTTTGACTTAACAAAATCAATTGATATTGTTCCATTTGAGAGCAACTGTCGAATGATGTTATGTCTACTATGTATATGTCTCGACTTACCGTTATACACAAAATTTTGAGACCTGGCTATTGTTGCCTAGTTATCGCAATGAATATAAATAGCCGGTACAGGCTTTGGCCATATAGGAATATCTTCTACGAAATGTCTTAACCATTCTGCTTCTTCTTCCGCTTTATCTAAAGCAATAAACTCATATTCCATAGTAGATCGAGCTATACACGTTTGCTTAGAAGATTTCCATGATATAGCGCTACCACCGAGAGTAAATACATAGTCATTGGTAGACTTAGACTCGTCTGTATCTGATATACAATTGGCATCACTATATCCTTCAATTACTGGAGGATATTTTCTATAACATAATGAATACTCTCTGGTCTGTTTCAAGTATCCCAAAACTCTAAGTAATGCATCCCAATGTTGATTACTTGGGTTACTTGTGTAACGATTGAGCTTACTTACCAAGTAAGCTATATCAGGTCTTGTACAATTCATTAAGTACATTACATTACCAATAATTTAAGAATATTCTAACTGTTGTTTCCCATTTCCACTATTCTTGTGAAGAACTATATGAGGAAGAAATGAGTTACTCTTCTCTTTAATATTATGAGTCTTAAACCTCTCAATTATTTTATCAACATAATGGGTTTGAGACACGAATATTCCATCTGATGTTCTAGATATCTTCATTCCTAGAATCACATTTGCTCTACCCATATCTTTCATGTCAAAGTTATTGATAAACATATTCTTTATTCTATTGATGACTTCTATATTAGTCCCTAATATAAACATATCATCATCATATAAACAGACAAGTACGTATGCCTTTTCGAATCTTTTCGAATATACGTATTTGTCACATGCATTTATGATGAATCCATTCCTAATCATGATGCTGTCAAACTTTTCATGCCATTGTTTAGGAGCTTGCTTCAAATCATATAAGGATTTAACAAGTTTGCATACTTTGTTCTCTTGTCCTTTTACTATGAAACCTTATGGTTGTTCCATATATATTTTTTCGTTTAATTCACCATTTAAGAACAGTCTTAACATCTATTTGATGTATCTGTAAATTATAAAAGGCTGCTATATCAATTATAACCCGAATATAAGTAATTCTTGTTACTGGAAAATATGTGTCAAAGAAATTAATCCCTTCTTTCAGACGATATCCTTTTGCAACCAGTCGAGCCTTGTATTTGTATATTGATCCATCAGACCTTAACTTTCTTTTAAAGACCCATTTGCATCCTATTGGTTTAGTTCCCTTAGGAAGATCAACCAATTGCCAAGTATTGTTACTCATAATGGATTCAATTTCACTATTTATAGCTTCCTTTCAGAATACAGATTCTGGACTAGTCATAGCTTCTTTAAATGTTTGAGGCTCTTTCTCAATCATGAAAGATATAAAATCTGGACCAAAGGATTTAGCAACCTTTTCTCTTTTACTCATTCTTGGTTCAGGTTCTATATTGTTTTCAAAAGCATTATCTCATGTTCTCTTTTGAGTATTCTCAAGAATACCTCTTTTATTAGGGAACACATCTTCAAAGAATTCAGTATTTCTAGATTTAATAATTGTATTGACATGAATACATCAGATTTATGCACAAGAAATCTGTACGCACTACTATTTATTGTATATCTGATAAAAATACAATCAATATTTTTAGGACCTAACTTAATCTTTTTGGGAGGTGGAATAGCGACTTTAGCTAGGCACCCCCACACTTTTAAGTATTTGTAGGAAGGCATTCTACCTTTCCATATGTCATAAGGTATCAAACCAGTTATTTTGTGGGGAACTCTATTCAGAATAAAGTTAGCAGTTAGCACTGCTTCTCCCACAAGTTTTGTGGTAATCCAGAACTTATAAGCATAGTATTAACTATGTCTTTTAAAGTTCTATTTTTTCCTCTCAGCAATCACATTTTGCTGCGGAGTATAAGGGGTTGTGGTTTGGTGAATAATACCAAACTTAGTACATAATTCCTTAAACATGGACAAATCATATTCACCACCTCTATCGGATCTTAATACCTTAATTATTTTTCCAAGTTGATTTTCAACTTCGTTTTTGTAAGTAACAAATGCATTCAATGCCTCATCTTTGCTACTTAATAAATAAACATGGCAATACCTACTGCGATCATCAATAAACATGATAAAATATTTTTTACCACCTCGAGTCTGAACAAATTTTAGATCATAAGTGTCGCTATGCATTAAACATAACGGTTCACTACTCTTTTCAATTGAGTTAAAAGGTTTTTTTTTAGCAAATTTTACTTCAACACAAATTTCACATTTATGTTTGTCTTCGAATTCAAGTTTAGGTATAAGACCTAAACCTACAAGTTTTCTTAAGGAAGCACGATTTACATGTCCTAATCTGCTATGCCATAAATTTGAAAAGTCAAGCAAGTAAACAAAATTATTAGTTTTATTAATAACTTGTGGATACAAATATGTGGATTTTTTGGTAAATAACCATTCCCAACATACATGCCTCCTTTAGTAAGTACAAATCTATCAAATTCAAACACTATTTAAAATCCTTTCTTACTAAGAATAACTTCTGAAATCAAATTCTTTCTGATATCTGGGATATGTACAACTTCATTCAGCATCAGTTCCTTCCCCGATGTGAACTTCAGAATAACTTTTCCAATCCCTTCAATTTTAAAAGTTCTAGAATTGCCCATGTAAAGGAACTCATTATGATTCAAGGTCTTATATTCAGAGAATAGACCCTTATCAGCACAAATGTGACGAGTGGCTCATGTGTCCAACCACCAATCTTTGACATTAGATATCAAGTTAACTTCAGAAACAACAATAGATAGGTTGATGTCTCCAACATCTGTAGAAATATTATCAACTTCGGTTATATTGGCTTGGGACAGTTTCTTCTTTGGTGTATCCTTCTTTTTGCTTTCGACAGTCTTTAGCCCGATGTCCCAGCTTCCTGCAAATATAACAGTTTTCTTTGAACCGTTTTGCATTGTTGACTTTTCCTTTATCCATAGATGAGCCAGAACACTTCATTTTCTTGTTCTTAGACCCGAGTCTTCCACCATGTTAGCCTTTGCTTCCATGTTGCGCACATTATTCTTCTTTTCTGCAGCTTGGTTGTCTTCTTTAATGCGAAGTCGAACAATTAAATCCTCCATCTTCATCTCTTTGCGTTTATGCTTGAGATAGTTTTTAAAATCTTTCTATAGTGGAGGTAGTTTCTCGATCATAGTAGCAGTCTGGAAAGATCCACTCAAAGTCATGCCTTCAACTTCAATATCATGAAGTATAACTTGCATCTCTTGAACTTGACTCATTATTGTCTTTGAATTAGTCATCTTGAAATTCAAAAAATTTTCGACAATGAATTTCTTCGTTCCGTCATCTTCTGTCTTTTATTTTTTGTCAAGAGACTCCTACAATTCCTTAGCCATCTTGTAGTTACAATACACAATATATAAAATGTTATTCAATCCATTGAGAATGTAGTTATGGCATAAGAAATTTGCATGTTTCCATGCTTCAATGACTGAGTATTTTTATCAGTAGCATTCTTCGATGTTTGTACGGAACATTCTTCATGCAGAAACTTTACTATGTTCAATGTTGTCAAATAGAACAACATCTTCTGTTGCCAACGCTTGAAATTCGTGCCATTGAATTTTTTTGATTTCTCATGTTGTGAAGTCGGTGGCATGACAAATTGAATGGAACCATAATTTGGCTCAATCACAGCACTAGTATTATTTCAATATAACTAGCCATTTTCTTTAAAACAAAATTACAGAAAATAATCAGTAAGAGAAAAGTAGAAGAAAGAAATAAAAGATATGTCTTAAGATTGTAGACGGAAATTCGAATATCGCAATTTAAAGAACAAATAAAAATAGTAGAAAATGAAAAACACTAGATGAAGTGAGGTATGTCAAAGCAAATCTCCTTGAGACAACTTTCGCCTCCCAACAAAGTGCAAACGAGAATATGGACGTCTGTCTCCCAAGATACAACGCTCCTCCAAAGTCGATACTGCACAATACCAACCTTATCGGTCGAACCAAGAAATGATCGTACTCGAACGGAATATATATAAAGAACAGAATATGGAGAGAGAGAGAGAGAGAGAGAGAGAGAGAGAGAGAGAGAGAGAGAGAGAGAGAGAAGATTTAGAAATCAATAGAATTTAATCGATTTGGTGTACAAAAAACGGATATGGAGGTCTCTATTTATAAAGATTGAAGTGTCTCATTGAATAGGTGTGTGACATTTTATGAACTGGTACACCACTTGATCTGATTCGTCTTAGCCATTGATTCACACTATTTCATGATCCGTTGGCCTAGATTAAACCATGAAGTATAGTGTATATTCATCAATTTCTGAACAGTCACCAGCCATGCAGATGTTATGCGTACATCCAACTGAACCAACTGCCACGCATGACTAAATGACGCAACCTGTTATGTATGTGCCACCTAGGATTGCAACTCATCTATCCTCTTATTGCCATGTCATCGAACCATGAGTCCAATTCTGAAAACTATAAGGCTCCATAGCTCCTCGCGACGATGCGTACGTACGAAGTGCAAAGTGTGCATCTAAAGTGCTCAATGCGAACTTTGCGACCTGTACGGGCCGAGATTGGGACTGGAGTGTGGAGCAACGCGAGTGGTGCGAAGCACCACTCTAGTGGTGGCTAGCTAAAGGTAGCCAAGTTATATGCCACTTATTAAATTATAACTTATACATACATCTCACTATATAAACAAGTCTTTTTCTTGTAAACTTTCAATGGGGATTCCTTACCATATATAAGACACTTAAAATGAGTTTATCAACATATGGGCCTATATTGGAGACTTTTTCAATTCACCTAAATTAATTGCAATGGCCTATATCATTAAATATCATATTTCATGATATAACCCAATAAAATCAATTAATTCCAACATAAAACACACAATAAAGAGGATAATTTGAATCAGAAGGATGCTCAAGGAGGCACCATCCTGCATCTTATAATCTCCAGAAAGCAATACGAGGTAAGTACCAACCTCTTGAATTTTTTCTCTAGTTATGACGTTATTGAGTCTTTGCATTATATACTCCATATAATCTGAATAAAAGATCATTATTAGGTTATTGAGTTGATGCTGGATGAGAATTTTGTTACAAAGGGCTTGTTGGAGTTGAATTCCTTGAACAAAAGAGTGTTGAAAAAAATGAGTATGTGGCTGACTTTGGCATAAGTTTTGAGTGAGACCCGTTTGACTATTTTGAAAGATAAAGATTGATTTGTGTTCTCCTCCGTGAGTACATCGAAATCATGTATTTACTTGCCGAAATTGATGCTCGGGTGAATGAGAAATTGAAACTCAAAGTATGTCAATTAAAATGAGTTTCTGTTGGTGGAAAAAATAAAAATGTGTTTGTCCCACATAGGAAGTGGACAATATATCTATCTCGTTTTTCTACTTACACACGAATTCATCTGAAAATATACAAGAAACTTTTCTGAATATAGTTCTATTCTCTGTCTACGTACATTTTAATTTATGTTTGAGTCGTGGTCGTGATATTGTTCAAACACTAAATCAGTTCGCAGGAATAGTATCTGTGGTGCTCAAAATATATTAGTTATACCATTGTATCCTGGGAAACATACGCTCGATTTAAACCTCAAGCACAGACGGTAAAAGGACGAATCTGTTTTAAGGAAACTTTGTGTAACATAGGCCTCGGGTTAAAAGTTGTAATTTTTAATTTGTTTTTCAATTTCAATTCGTTTTTGAATTGCTAGATTATTAAATCTGTTATATATAATTGAATCGGTTATATTCAAAGTTATATGCAAAAGCGGTATGTGGAAATTCGATGTTTAAATTGTTGCATATATGGTAACTCTTGCATATACGATAACTGTTGCATATACGGTATCAGTTTTGCATATACAGTATCTATTATGTATATACGATATTTATTAAACATGTATTTGTTCACGTTTATTTTTCCCAACAAAGAGGATTTACACCACTTGATGTATTACTATCAGAAGGGGGGTGATTTTGAAATCGAGGAAATGCTTAGGCTAGCTGGAGCTTCAGGAGTTGAAAACATGAACTCAGATCAACAGGCAACGCAATCAGATAATAGGAATGTTGCCACTCATGAGCCATCAGAAAGTGATATAGGGAGAGAAAGGCCTCGAAAGCCCTCTAAAAAATTGCAGGACTACTTCAAGTATGACAAAACTAAAGATTCCCCCAGCAAAGTTCGACTTACATTGCTAGTCACAGCTGTATTAATCGTAACTGCAACCTATCAAGCTGTTCTCAGTCTACCAGGTGACAATCAGTCATCACCATCACCTCACATTGCTGGTCGAGCAGTCATGGGCACACACAATCCAGTTTCGTATGGTCTATTCCTATTTTTTAACTCAGTTGGCTTCTTTATGTCCATTCACAAGATAAGTTTTCTCACTACTAAATTTCCTTTGCAATTGGAATTGCTAATCTCGCTTGTTGCACTCATAACAACTTATGATACTTGTATGGTGGCTATTGCTCCTAATAGCACACTGTCTACGTTCTTTAATATCCTTTCTGAAGTTCTCCCGGCTCTGATCCCGATTATGACCAGGGTGACAAGAGATTACTTTAAGAGACCAAGATGTGTATCGCCGAGGACCAGGGCTAGTGCTTGAGAAAAGGATCAATTTACTTCCTATTTCATCTTGCCAGAGTTGAAACTTTTGTCTAAAACTCGAGTTAAGCTACAATATGTGCCACCCTAAGGAAGAGGAGAAGGTAAGTCAACCGCCACATGTTATCTAGTTGAAAGGAAGACAATTGAAAATTTTACAGCTTTAGACATGTTCCTAGTTTATGTTAAAGTAGTCATGTAAACCATAGTCAATTTACTTAATTATTATGTTTTGTTTTAATTAAGCTACTTTATATTTTCTTAATAGATTAGTGGACAATGGTGTAAATTTTAATAAATGAAGTAGTGAGATTGTTTCTCCAATTTTCAATCTAGTTTGGGATTCTTGTGTGAATCAACAATTGTTGATCAAGATTAAATATTCTGTATTTTTTTGGAGATTTAAAAAATATATAATTCTAATTATTTTAGGCTTGTTCCTCATTTACGTTTATGCTGCATCACTATGTCCACCAGGCGACGCTTGGCAGGATGACTTTAGGCCTACTAGTAATGCGACACAATCAATGATGACACACAGTTGCCAGCGCACACTGCTAGAAAGACAGTGATGGGAACAGAGAATACAGTAGTGGTGGCAACGAGTCGAGCCGAGCCCGAGCCGGGAAAGAAAAGCTCGAGCCGAGCCCGGTCAAAAAAAATGAGGCTCGGCCCGAGCTTTCTGCCCGAGCTTTAGCGGGCCGAGCCAAGCTCGAACCGAGCCGGCTCAGGTTTTATTTTATTTTTATGTTAAATCTACATTTTTTACTTAAAAAATTTAAAATTTGTACAGATTTTACATATTATAAATTAAATAAAAAAAGCTCGAGTTTGGCTTGAGTTTTTTTTGCTGAGCTTTTTTGGGCCCGAGCCGAGCCCGACAAAAAAAATGAGGCTCGGCCCGAGCCTCGGCTCGTTGTAACCGAGCCCGAGCCGGGCCTGGCTCGAGCTTTTTCCGAGCCGAGCCCGAGCCGTCCGAGCCGGCGAGCTTTTTTGCCATCCTTAGAATACAGTGTCGTTCAATCTAATCTTGACTTTTAACTCAAATCCCTTTTTATGTCCATTCACATGCCAATTGCTTTATTTTCTCACTAATTAAGTTTTCTTTACAATTGGAATTGCAAGTGACACTTTTTGTTGCATGATATGACAGTTGTACGGGTGCTACCACACCTAACGGTAAACTCTCTATTTTTGTTTATCTTGTCCATAGTTACGCCATTTCTGATGGTGATTCTGACCAGGGTTGCGAGAGACTACGATAGGAGACCAAGATGTGTGTCCTCGAGCACAAGGGCTAGTGCTTAAAAAGGATCTTCCTGTTCTTTTTATCTTGCAGCAGTTGAAGCTTTTTTTCTAAAACTCGAACAATGGATAATGTTTACCCATGTTTGCTAGCTTGATTTTGTATATATAGTTATTCTTGATGTAATGCAGGATTGCAAAAGATTCTTTATTTCTCTCTCATAAATTTCTCGTCTACTTGGCACTTGCTTAGCAAGTGTTCAATTTTGACTCAAATATTTGTATTAGCCTAGCTCTAATTTGAATCTCAACTCAAGTCCAATGCTCATTTATCCAAATTTTGTTATGCAAGTTTGACTAAATTTACTTATGATAATTAAGTAAATGTTATAATAAATAATAAAAATAAATTACCTATTTTAATAATTAGAGACACTACATATTTTGCTAAGCTTAAAAGAAATTTTTATTTCTATGTATATTTTCATATATTACTTATTTATATTTATAAAAAAAAAAATTATTCGTTTTGATCATGAAATAGACGTTATGATCAAAATAAATAACTTGCTCTAAATTTGATCTTGTCAATGAAAAGGATATTTGTTAAAATTTATTTGTTTGTAAATTAATCTATATATAAGTATATTCTTGAAACTGAGTAAAAAATGACTATTAATTAAATCTAATTTTCTTGGACCCTCATAATTCTTAGTTGATATTTGTTACCCTGGATGAGATTCCTCACTCACTATAAAATAAAGTGATAGAAGATTGACGTCCACACCAAATAGTATTTTGAGACAATAATATATAATGATGTATTATTGATTGTGCGTTTCGACCAAAGTTTTCAGTTGTTTGGAAAAACTGATCATCAAAGTTATTTAGAATGGTATTCATTAAATAATTTCTTAGTTTTTTTTTTATTGGTGAATGTGTCATTTGCTTATTTCGATCATGATTTGATGAGTTTATATTTTTTAACACGTGCGTTGATTTTCTATTTGGTAAGAAAATATAAAAAGATCGAGTGGGACATCTTAGGATGAAATATTTAGGCTTCTTTTATTTTATTGAGTGTCAAACACTCTTTGTCGTGAATGTCATGAGTTTAGCATCTTATGACTTGAATTCAATGTCAAACACTCTTTGTCATGAATGTCATGAGTTTAGTATCTTATGACCTTAGTTCATTCGAATTTTTTTAAATTTCAGCTCATCCTAACGTTATTTTCTGGCTACACCCATGTTAGCAAATACAGCAGTTCGTATCAGAACTCTCATTGATCTTAAACTCCTCTGACTGAGTTTACGGTGAAGTGATCTTAAAATCTTGAGTTTAGAATGAAGCAATACAACAAATAAAAATGGAGGGACAAACATTTATTCACCTCCATAATGAAGCACCAACAGTATTTGCTGCAGAAAGTATTCAGTTTTTCTTATGTAGGAATTGCATTATTGACGGGCACATAACCTTTGAGAAGTAAAATTTATGAAAACTTTCTTGATGGCACATAATTTATGAAAATTTTGAACAAAGGCATTCTTGATGCCACATAATCTGAATTGCGGCGTTCTTGATGGTTCATGTAATGTTTTATTAGTTTTCTGGTATGAGTTCAAACTTATGAAGTGTAGTACAAATGTCCAAAAAGGCTATATAAGCATAATTTCTGCATACTTTTCGTCCTCTTACTGGTGAAATTACCTATTTTATGGACGATTTTACAAAAAATTGTTGAGAACACTTCATGACAAAGTGATGTGTTGCATATTTTTAACAAAATGAGGGCTACTATAAAAAACTTATGTATGAACCGAACAGTACAAGAATTGCATCTCCTCTTTGATGTCCGACTAGGCAAATAAAACCGCCTGGCTCGCTGGCTGCTTGTCTCACATAACTACGTAATCTTCCATCAATCTTTCAAATCTATTCACAAGCTCAGAAACATTTGCATGGCAAACCTCCAGAAACGAAGAATTGGAGACCTTGACAAAAGTCATACTTAAAAGACTGCCCCCGTCATTATTTTAGGTCGAATCTCATAAAAAATCAATTTTACTAGAAAATTTTATGAAATTTAGTGACCACTCGAAAGTATTTTAAATTTCAATGAGTAAAATGTGACTGAGGTATAAGTTCGATGATTAATGAATCATGGTGAATGAGTGAGTGATGTGGTGCAATAGGTTCAATGATCACTCAAAAGTATTTTGAAACTCAGTAATTTATGAAATATAGTGAGTGAGTAATGAAATACAATGTGTTAAAGTTCGATGAAATACAATGTGTTAAAGTTGAATCAACACTCGAAAACATTTTAAAATTTCAATAAATAAAGCTTGACATAAATTTAATTAAGGGTTTGTTACATGTCAACTTCACATTTCGGTGTACAATCCCATATTCACAGATGGGATGTCAATCATCACGTACAAATAACAAAATCCTTAAATTAAACTTCATCTTGCGGAACATTTAACTCCACCCCTTTCTTCTCTTTAAACCAATCAACCAAAATAAGATTGTCCGAATGTTTGTACAGAATTTCGAACGGGTCATTTCATCATACAATCATCACAGGCACCAATATCAAGGAGGCTCATAAGGCGATGTGCGTATTTGAAGTACGTGTAGGGAGACTAGGTGATCAGACGCTGTATGCAGATGTGATTTTGAAAGACGGATTTTGCTTGAACATGATTGAAACTCCACTCTGCCCTTTAAAAGTTGTCACTAACTTGCAAGAGGCAGTGTGGGATGCTGATATTACTATCTTTGAATAATGCTTTATTCCAGGGCGTAAAAGAAAGCTTATTATAGCATTTGAATTTGGATTTCCATCAACGGAAACTAGTCGAGTGTTCGAAGAAATTAGTAGGTATTGGAAGGAAAGGATTAGTATTCTGGTCACCATTTCTTTAGCGAAAGGAAGAAAAGCTGAATTAGAGCACGAACCACGTATAATTACTCCAACTCAGATGATCAATCGAGCAAGTATGAGTTCTTATCTTTTCTCTCATGTTACATCTGTTTTTTCATAGATGACATAAGAATTCTTCTGATTAAGTTTCTTAGATATAGTGTCTTGCTTATATGAGTTAATGTTCTTAACCACTTTCTTAATACAGTAAAATTAACTTGAAAGTTCGTTGTTCTCTCATAACTTCTGAACATGATTTAATTTGTTTTGCCTAATTTGATAAAATGATTTGTGCTTTTACTCCTCTCCATTAATTCTTTATACTCTTGGTTGGGTAAAGTCAATCATGCTACATTAACTTCTCCTAACTGAAAAGAATTGGTTTCATTCAGATGATGTTCGATTGGTACCGGTAACTATTAGGTATGTTAGGATTGATACTACTTGTTGTGACACCAATCACTGGATTGAGATGTTGAAATTATATGTGAAAATAATAAAGTATTTTATCAAAAACAAAAGAATAAAAGAAGACAAGAATATGACAAAGGAATTAGGAGATTTTATTGGCTCAAGAATAATGGAGAAGAGAAAAAAATTATAATAGATCATATAATTCTAGTAATATATTTTCTCACACTTAAAATTGTATAGAAGATCCTAGATTTATAGGGGACATCCAAACCCTCTTAGTAGAATTGTTGTTAAAGTAGGATCCAAAAAATCAAGTCCAAAACATATTCCAACTCCCAATGAGCTTCTAAAATAGAATTTCAACTTGGGATAAGAATCCAATAACATTCCAAACTGAATTCTTCTTGACGTGCACTTCAATTAGAATTCTTCAATTATTTCAACAAGGAATTCGGATCACACCCAAATTCTAACATATACCACGAACATCAAGTGAGCCAGTTCGACCTTGAAATTACAAAAACAAAAAAAAAAA
>CAIGRF010314037.1:32324-43095 GCA_903798235.1 Fraxinus ornus | reverse complement strand
TACTCTAGAGAATAAAGATCGAGAACTTTGTCAAGTACGAAAAAAAAGATTGATTCTAGTGCTTGAGCATTTGAATTGTTAACTTCCATTATAAATGATATTTTTTCTTGAATGTGATTAAGCTGAGATGGTTAACATGGTGTTAACAATCTTTTGTTGGTCACTTTTCTTTATTGACACTACTCGATGTGTAAGTTAAAAGACGTACGACGTGAGACTAAGTCTCGAGGACGTGCTTGTGTGATAGTGTTCTAGTTCGTATAAGATTTCAAACCTTAAGTATTATATGAGCTAGAAGAAATGCGAGATAGATGAGGAAACTGGAAAGGAACCGAAAAGAACATAGAAGATATTAAGTACATGAAGATGGTTTTTGTAGATGATCAATATTATAAAAGTTCAAGTGCTTCAATCATATGGTTTGAATCTCTTACCTTGAAAGTAGTTAAGCTAAAGGATATTGCACTTGAATATATTCCTTTTGGTGTTGTTGACATGTCAACACTATATATATTGAATCTTATCTTGAGTGGATAGTTGATTCAAGAGTTCACTTTATATGAGATCATGAAGTGTCTTTAGCCTATTCTCGAGTCTTTGACTTGATATAAAAAAGATATATATGTTAACCTATGGTTGATTTCAAGTTTTGATTATAACAAACAATTTATTCTTATCTCTAACATTTATATTTGAGTCTTCATTGTTACATGTTGCGAAACTGATGGAAATCGAGCACTCGCTTCAAAACAATCCGAGACAAATCAAGCACTCGGGCCAAATTCAAAATTGAGTAACAAATCATGCCCTCACACCAGATCAATCGAAGACATTAGACTTAAATGATTTGAATTCATATGTAAAGATAAACCGCTTTATTTCTTAGCAATATATCACTACAAGCTCGTAAGTTAAATTTTTATGCACATGATAAACTTTTCACAAAAAACACTTGCATAGAAAATTATTTCCAATATGACAAAAATCTCCACTTGACTTTTAAATTCTTTACTAATAATACTCATTTTGAAAAGTTAAGTGAATATGTTCCGTAAGTATGTACACTTGCAAAATAAAGAGTAAACCGAAGATTTTTGCTTTGGCGGATGTCCGGTGGTCCAACTATCAAAATTTTAATAGTTTTGATTTTTTATGCTCAACGGCTAGTTCAATTGTCTGGTACGGTGGCGAACGTCCGGTAGGGGTCGTCCGGTTGGACAAAACTTTTGACGTTTTGACTACTATAAATATCACTTCACTTTACATTCATATACACACTTTTAAGAGCATTCAATTGAGATTCTTTTGAGTAAAACTGCATTGATTTCTCATATCATTTATTATCAAATCATTTTGGTCTTGAAAAACCTTTGATCAAATCAACTCTTGACACATCTAAGTTTTTCATACCTAACACTTAATCTTCATTTATTGCTATCTATTAAAGTGTTAGCCTATTTCTCTTTTGGTATTTAATAGTGATCATATCATTTATAAAGGGAGAAATTTCAATTTGTAAATTCAATTTGTTATATAAGGATCGATTTTCCTTGTTTGTAAATCACCAAAAGCTTTGTAAAGGGTTGGATTGTACCACAAGTCAATCAACATAGTGAAATTGGCATTGTTCGGTCGGAGAGCTTGGTAACGGAGAACATAGATCATTGCGTTGGATCGAACCTCCATAATTATATCGTTTGTATTCTCTATCATTCTTTACTTATTGCTTTCATATTTGTGCTTAATATTTGAATTAATCTATTTAATTATCTCGTACTTGATTTTAGGTTAAGTTTTTGAAAAATGTTTTAAAAACCAATTCACCCCTCTCTTGGTTGGCTATTCTTGGGCTATAAATATACAAATAATGAAGATGGAGTGGAGGTTTATATGACTGATACATGCAACTTAGTGTTACAAAGTGGAGAAAGTGACCTCCTGTTTGATATTAAGATAGTAATAAAGACTCCACTAAACTTGATCTCAGTTATTGTTCTTCTAAGAGTGGTCTCTAAGTTGAACTTATACATGGTAATTCTATCCGTACTCACAGTGGTGAATGCTTAATTATGATTCTACATATTTGTGCAATGGTTTGATTTAAGAAAACCATTCAAAGTTGTAAGAACTAAACTTTCATAGAGTATATCCATCTGAATTTCTTTGTGTGCTATGATTGAAAGAAATAGAGATGGAACCTCATTTTCATTACATTTATAGATGGGTTCATGCATTTCAGTTATGTTTCTTTTTTTCATAAGTTGAAGATATTGCATAATTTGCATTGATTTAGACATTACTGAAGTGGAGTAGAAACTCAGGTTATGAAGTGAAGACTTTGAGAACTATTTGAGAGTGATCTCTATCACGAAAGATCAATGATATATGTAATGTAAGAAACTATAGATTTCGTCGAGTTTGATGAAAGTAAGATTGACCATGTACCTAGAAGGGCCAATGTTGAGGCTAACACTTCTCTCAGTGTTAGTACCTTCAGAATATATAAGTTTTGGACACCTAGATAACCAAACATGAGTTTTAGACTAATCGACTATGTAAGTTCTTGATAATGAGTTTAGGAACACGAGTCTATTAGGAACGAGATATATCTCTCTTAGATACACATAATAGTCCAACAAGAATGAAGTACTTAAGTGATATTTTGGATGGATATTAGGTCACGAGATGTGATATTTGACATTTTTACCTAGTAAGGTAGAAAACTTTGGAGAATATTATTTTTGTATGCTTATGCGGGTTAGATATTTTTGTCTATTATTTTGCATATATTTAGAACAATATGTTATACGATAAATTGTGAAAAATTGCATGAGTTGATTTATGCTTGTTCATGCGAGACTTGATATTTTTTATCACAATATTTATGTTTTGCATTATGAAAGAATAATTTTTTTCAAAGTTTTAATAAGTTGAAAAAAATTAGTGGACATTCGATGCTAAATATAACCAACCACTAAATTATACATCTTTAAACCAAATTTAGAATTGTTTTGGGATGATTGAGTTGTTGTCCGAAGATATTGAGATAAATGTGGATTTCATGTGTGCTAAATTTTGTGTGGATTGTCTAAGGCCCATAAGATGAAAATTATGTGAAAATCTTGAGTTAGGAGTCGATTTTTGAGAATGGGTGTTTAATAAGGGAAATTGCGCTAGTCATTGCATGAAAAATTTTTAAAAATAAAAATTTATCTTATTGTGAAACGTCTCTTTGTAGCCTTTATGACTCGAGTGATTAAGTTTGCAAAAGATATTTAAAATATGGTGCACTAGAATCATATGACATGGGAGTTACTGGCCAAAAACTTGCTACAAGGGTCATTTAGAAAGTTTAATGAAAAGAAATTCGCACATAAGATATGAAAAATGAATAAGACTTTTAACAAGGGTTTATTATCCTTGTTGGTTTTTGGAGGTTGAAGCAATAAAAACAAAGGGGAATCCGCATTTGTTGATACGTTGAACTGCAATTAGTAAGATTTAATCAAACTAGAGATGGTGAGGATTCACTATTATATAAAAATTCAACTTTAGATTATAGCTTACGAAAAGAGTGAAAAGAATAAGTTTGGGGGTATGAATCTTACTAGTGAAGGAAATATTTGACTATTGGGGGTTGATAATTGAATCGCTTTATGAGTTATAATGTTTTACATGAATTTTCACACACACACGTCCGCTTTGCATTAAACAAGTGTAAATTATTTTTAGCAATGTGATTTTGTAGCAATTTATAGTTTTAATGAGTAAATCCCAATCCTGAGACCAAAGGTAGATTATCCAACCATATTTGATTTTAAAAAATTTATTTTAAGTCGAAGTTTATTTATTTGAGTACAAACAATTGTTCGAATTTGGGTGTGTTTGATAAATGTATTTAATACACTTTCCTGAGTCGTTAAATGTGATTTATTGCCATTAATCTTCATATTTATGGCTTAATTTATTGTTAATTTTGTTTGTAGGTAAAATCTTTGAAAGATTGGGTGAGTTGCAGGAAATGAAGGAAAATAGGGTGAAAACGGAAGAAACCCAAAGTTCGGGGACTAAAGTACAAACATTCAATAGTTGATTCGGACCATAAAACGATGATTGAAGATCACATATGATCAATTGGACGCAATTGGGGGTCAAATGAGTGAAATATAGTTAAAGTATTCTCACAAATCAATTTACAATAAAAAAAAATTATGCTTCAGATTTTTAGCCTCATATTGAGACTCGTTTCAAGCATGGAAAATGTTTGAATTGGAAAAATCTTATTTCTAAGATTTTTTATCCCTTTGAGTAAGTTTTTTTATGTACTTTGAATCACCTCAATCAAATATCGAGAAATAATGTTATGATCAAAATATCGAAAGTAATGTTGAGACAAAACGACGCGAACCTACACACGCACACGGGCCCCATTTCATGTGCAATACAATAATTTTCATGATCGAAAGTCATTTGGCTCAATGGAGAATGCGCGGTGGTTATGCTTGTGCACGCATGAGTTATTTCTGAAGATGAATCAACTGTCCTTTTGCGTTTCAAATCTTTTGGAACCCAAATTGCACGCAATACAAAAAAGGGGCTAAACATTGAAAAGCACTCTCTTGCCACTTCATACACAAGAATATCACCAAATTCATCAAGAACAAGGGGCTATTGCAATATTTTGAGACATGAGATCAACCGTAGCAAGGAATTGAATCCAATCACATCAAGATTTTGAAGAATTCAACCGTGGAATTGAAGATCAGCATCTTTTACATTTTATCATGATTCGGGTTATATTTTTTTATATTTTTCTTCTTATAATTTATTTAAAACATGTTAGGCTAGATCTGTTTTTGTATTGGATGAAAATGAGCCCTATTTGTTATTTATTTCTAATTCAAGAATAGTAGTTATTTACTTGTTTGTCAAAATTAACATATGCTCAATAGATATTAAGAATAACATTTATCACGTGTGCGTTCATATAAATAATCTAAACTTTAATACATTCTAACACTTGAATTCGAGCAAGTAATAGATTCGGGTCATGGTTAGGATAATCTTTGAAAAGAAAATTATATCGAAACTTTATTGATTGTCAGAGCACATGAACAGAATTAGATTACAAATCAAGAGTTAAAATAGATAACAATAGGCGAATTCGAAATCCAATACAACCATCCATATTTTGATAAAAAAATAAAACCAAACTTTTATAGCTTTCTTAAATTAATTTAGGATAAATCAAATCAAAACTCTTTTGTGTTACATAAGTCAAATTCTATACGAAACTAGTAAATTTGAATTGAATTTATTCCTTGTGAGACGACACTCTCAACTCACTAAATCCATTACTTATCAACGACCGACCCCGTATGCTTGTAGGTTAAACACGAACTTGGGTCACCTTACATGGGTGACCCGACCTGCAAGACAATAAAATGGATTGGAGGGAATGGTTTGAACTTGGAATTCAAACATTTAATGTCCATAACCTTCCATAACCTCCCATAACTCCCTACATAACCTCCAAATCATCGTGTTAAGAAAAATGGAGAGAAGAAATATTGCAATATGGTAAAATTTGTATGAAAAATATCACCAAAATTGAAAGGTACCTAGTACCATATTTGACATGAAAACTCACAAAATTGGCACTTAGGTTGTGGTTATTCCTTCCATTGTGATCGAGATTGAAACCATTGGAATGAAAGAAATTACAAATTTAGAGTTTTGGAAAGTAATGTGATTCAATCATTCAAAAGATCTTAGAATAAGGAACCCGAGACATGTAATCAATGTATTCATCTGAGTGAGGACATAAGTTAGATGATAATTTAAAGTGGGCAGCTAAGGTAGAACTAATAACATTCGCATTCACCATATTGAATCTTTCAAGCATCTTCTTAATGTACCCCTTTTGACTCAAACTCAATCTGCCAATATTTCTATCCCTCAAGATTTTCATACCAAGAATCGTCTTTGTTGCACCCAAATCCTTCATATCAAACTCCTTACTGAGTTGAAACTTTACTTTTCTGGCCTCTGTTATATCATTGGCTGCTATGAGCATATCATCAACATATAATAACAAATATGTAGTCGATATACTATCTTCTTTTTTGAAGTACATAGAACTATCATAATTACATCCGAAGAAACCATGAGTAGTCATGAATGAATCAAACCTTTTATGCCATTGCTTGGTGATTGCTTTAGTCCATACAAGGACTTCTTCAACAAGCATACATAATCTTCTTTTCCAGAGACTATGAACCCATCTAGTTATTGCATGTAGATGCTCTCTTCAAGTTCTCCATGTAAGAATATTATCTTGACATCCATCTATTCAAGCTCCAAATCATTCTTAACCATCATTCCAAGTAAAGCTCAGATAGAACTATGCTTCACAACTTGTGAGAATACATCTGTAAAGTCAACACCTGGAATCTGACTGTAGTCCTTTGCAACCAATCTAGCCTTGTATCTAGTATTATCAATCCTTGATGTGCCTTCCTTTCTTTTGAACACCCATTTGCAGCGAACAACCTTTTTACCTTTGGGTAATTTCACCAAGTATCAAGTGTTATTTTTGCTCAATGATTCCATTTCCTCCTGCAAAACAATCATCCATATGCTAGAATGAATTCAACTGACTGCCTTTGAATATGTTGTAGGCTCCTCAGTGAATCAATATCTTCAGCCACACTCAATGCAAAGCTACCAAATCTACTTCTCTATACTTCTGTAGATGTCTAATATGTCTGCAAGGTCTATCCTTAACTATAAAATACTGTGGTATTGGTGGTGTAGGCAAAGTAGGCAATATATTACTGTTTGAAAATCCCGAACTGGACTGATATGTAGTAAACTGTTCTGCAACCTCTAGTTGTTCCTCTGAACCAATTTCTAGCTCCACCTCAATCAGAATCATAAAGAGGTGAACCACAAATCATAGCAAGCTCATCAAATACTATATCCTTACTAACAACCACCTTTCTTGTCTCAGGACACCACAATTTATACCCATTCACACATGATTTATACCCAAGAAATATGCACTTTCTTGACCTAGGCTCCAACTTTCCATTATCCACATGAGAATAAGCAAGACACCAAAAAATCTTCAAATCAGAATAGCAAGAATGTTTACTAAACCATACATCTTTTGGTGTCTTTTTATCAATGGCAACTGATAGTGAGCGATTAATCAGAAAACTAGCTGTACTAGCAGCTTCGGCCCAAAAAGTTTTTGGCAACCCAAAATTTAAAAGCATACAACAAACCTTTTTCATCAAAGTTCTACTCATCCGTTTTGTCATACCATTTTGTTGAGGAGTTTCAGGCACTGTCAAGTGTCTCAAGATGCCTTCAGCCCTACAGAAACTATTGAATTCATCTGAACAAAACTTCAAACCATTATATGTGCGTAGACGTTTCACCTATTTTCCAGTTTGCTTTTCTACCAATGTTTTCCATTCCTTGAAGGCTCTAAACACATCACTCTTCTACTTCAAGATGAATACACCAACTTTCCTAGAGAAATCATCAATCATTGTCAACAAGTAATAATGGTCTCCTTTTGATGGTACCCTAGCAAATCTCCAAATATCTGAATGGATATTTTCAAGTGTTCCATTCGTGTTGTGTCTTCCTTTTGTAAATCTAACTCTTTTCTATTTTCCAAAGACACAATGCTCATAAAAATTTATTTTACTGATCTTTTGCCCACCAAGAAGTCCCCTTCTACTCAGCTCCGCCATGACATTCTTACTTATATACTCGAGCCACATATGCTAAAGTTTTGTAATCATCTATTAAAGAAGAAGTAGAAATTGTTGCATTCCCAATTACTGTGGAACCATGCAAAATGTACAATTGTGTAGAGTTTTTATGTTCCTTCATGACAATAAGAGCACCCCGGCTCACCTTCAAAACTCCACCTTCACCAACACGTCTATAATCCTTTGAGTCAAGTGCACTTAAAGATATGAGATTCCACTTCACTTCTGGGACATACCTTACATCTGCAAATGTCCTGATAGCCCCATCGAACATTCTGATTCTGACTGTACAAACTACGATAATTTTGCAAAGCGCGTTGTTTCTCATAATCACTACACTTCTCGAAACTCCTTCATATTTGAAAACCAGTCCCTGTTGGGACACATATAAAAAATGCAAGTCGAGTCAAGAATCCATTGCTAACAAGGTTTTGGAATCCATGTAAGAAATCACGAGAAGCTCTCCTTACTTTGCCGATTGTCGACAATATCAGCCACACTGTGTTAGCAGGTTGCTTCCTTTTCTCAATAGCACCAGCAGCTTTATTTCTGTTTTTCAAGGTATATCAATCAGCTCTAATATGCCAATTCTTCTTACAATAGTGACATGTCTTCTCAGCATGTTTAGAGTTCGATCTGCCTTTCATATTCCTCCCAAGATTCCTATCTTGATTTTTCATACGCACAACCAAGCCTTCAGCATGATTCCCAAATTCTCCAGCAAGATGCCTCTTCTTCTCCTTAAATAGTAAAGCATCATAGACCTCTTCTACAGTGAGAGTATCAAGACTATAAAGAATAGTATCTCTAAAAGTCAAATATGATGATGGCAGAGAACACAACAACATCAACGCCAAGTCCTCCTCGTCATACTTAACTTCCTATATCTCCAAATCGGCCATGATTCTTTGAACATAGTTAAGTGATCATCCAACGACACACCTTCAGACATCCATTGAGAATACAAATGCCGTTTCAAGCGTAGCTTGCTGGTCAAACCCTGTTATGCAAAGTTGCTCCAACTTCAACCACAATGTATCATCACTCTCTCCTTTAGAACATCATGAAGAATTTGATTTGAAAGATATAGATAAATTTGTGATTGGACTTTCCGATCCCTACACTATTTTTCATCCTGTGTCCAGGTAGCAGACATCCTATCAAAGCCAAGCAAGGCTTCTTCCAAATCCATCTGCGTTAGAACCGCTCGCATTTTCACTTGCCTTAAGGTAAATCTCGTGTTTCTATCCAACGACGGAATGTCATATTTCATTGTCGCCATGCAGAACAATCAACTTTGCTCTGATACCACTTGTTACGAATTTTAGATCACAATATAATGATGATAATGAAATAAACAAGAAGAAAGTAAATACCATGATTTACATGAAAATCCAATATGGGAAAAATCATGGGTAGAGGAGAAAAATACATTAAAATCAATAGTAATTGTGTTTACAATATCAAGATCTCAATTCTCTCAATTGAAATTTAAGCTCTCTAGCTCTCAAGATGTTGAATTATTATGCGTAAAGATACAATGTGGAATATATATAAATCTCTTTGTTGAAGTTTTAGATAAAGAAGAAGTCGTTTTTCAAGTCAAACTCTCAATCATTGATAAAATTTGATATTCATTAATTTGGACTCTTAAAACCCCAAACTCCTTAGACTTCTTTTATTCTACCAAACTCAAATAACATGGAATTTGGATCACACCACAATATTGACTATATTATCATGGCTTTTCGAAGCCATATTGAACCAGCAAATCTTTTCTCCAATTGTGTTAGTAAACTAGAATATATTATATTGTTGCCACCCTTTAATATTAATCAATAGATGAAGTTAAGGGAGTCATACCGCAAGCATTGGACTGACATCATCCTCTACCGACTCTTCCCACTCAATTTCTTTAACTACCTTGTAGGGATAGTTGATCAATATTTTACGATCAACAAATCCTTGGCTTCTTAATATAGACAACCACCACCCAACTTCCATCCATCATGGAAATGGGTGATTTTGTCTTGCAATAACTTCCCTCAAGAACGACGTGGGAAGTTATTCTAGCAGTTAATTAACCCACCATTTAAACTATAAATTAAATCACTAAGCATATTTGCCATAAATGGTTACATATCATTCACACACCTGTAAGGTTTAAAAAACTCTTAGTTTGATCTCCATTTTTGGAGTAAAATGTATTATGGAATAGTGATTTTTTGGAAAAATGTGGTTGAAAAGTATGGAAATGTTTTTGAGATACGTGTATAATTATTTTATGCAAGAATATATTGTTTAAAATAAATTTTGAAAAAATGGGGGTCAAACATGGGCCGAGTGAGTATACTCTATGTAGTACCCCGAACTTCACTTTACACGCTTGGCCAATATAATTCATGCATTACATACTATTTACATTGCAAGTTACATTTGCATCAATGGTTCGAAATTGCTTTCTCTTATTATGGTGCGTGTGATTATTGAAGTTTTAAGATCTCTATATGGTATTAGTCTTCGACCTCGCCGACTTATGTGGTGAATATTACATTGAGGTATGGTGGGAATTTAGGTTAATCTAGATGTCAAATATTGATTTGTAAAATAATTGTAATATTGAAAGTGTTGAAATCATTATCAGTACACGCTTTTAATTCGGTTGAATATGGTTACCCTAAATCCTAAATAATTCTATAGCATATTTGGGACATGAGACACGAAGTGACATGATCACAATGTACTAATATAATGTTCATGGGTGGCTATAAATAGTGAAGTGCAAATTGTTGAAATCGATCGAGAATCAGATGCCAATCGGGTAAGGAATCGAATGAACGGTTGAGGAATTAACTCTATAAATTATTTTAGGATCTTATGGCAATTAAATTAGGTGGTAGACACACTAATATAGGTCATAGACACTTAATTTTCTACTGCAAGGATGGGTATAAAATCAGATTTTACTACAAGGAGACACCACA
>CAIGRF010314022.1:8152-26364 GCA_903798235.1 Fraxinus ornus | reverse complement strand
ATAATACTATATTTCTTAACAGGTACCTCTCCTGTGAAGGTGTTAAATCCCACATTTATTTCTTTTAAGCGGCGTAAATTAGAAAGCTCAGAGGGTATTATCCCCATAAAATTGTTGGAGCTCAGGTCTAAATAACCGAGAAATGTTAAATTTCCAATATGTGGAGCAATGGTTCCTCTGAACCGAAAACCCGAAAAATTTAAGGCTGTTACTCTAAACTGCTTTCTGCTGCAGGAAATGCCAATCCAGTTGCAAAAAGATGTTTTCGTCGACCAGTTAGCTGTCAAGATATTGCTGGGATCTGAAGTAATTCTGGCTTTGAAAGCAAGAAGTGCTTCTTCATCTGTGGTTGAGTTAACAACTAATCTGCCAAAGCAAACTGAAAGGCAGTTTACTGATAACACTACAATAATAATAAAGCAGCAGAGTTTCTCCATAATATAAAATTTTGAGTTGTACAAGTTCTTATGCTAAATAAGACATATCTACCCTCTATATAGAGACCTCATGTTGCAGAAACGTGTTGGTTTTGGGGTTTAAAATGCTATTAGTCACCAAACTTACAATGTCGTTTAACTTTGAACTCCAAATTTCTATTTCTGTTTCAGTAAGACGCGTGTTTCCAAAACATGAAACTACGTTAGTTTTGTCATCCGGACATTCAAGTATTGATTCTTCTAATGTAAAATTGTTTGTAAACCCAATGGTTTATCTGAAGAATAAGCATTTTTTTGCCAATCTAGATAGCAAAAGCAATGTATTAAAGGACTTCTCAAAAACTTGTTCACGGATTAAAATTATTGCAAGTGCACGGTTCGTTAACAAGTAATAAAGTGAAAATTGTAAAATTTTGAGTATTGTCCCACGAGAATTGATTTGATTTGATTTCTATTATCAAGACCTTAACTAAATCTATTAAACTCAAGATGGTTGGTTATTTGGATTTTATGACTAAAATGCAATTTAAGATAGTGTAACTAAGCCCCCGTTTGGTGCACATTATTTTCAAAAGAATGTATTTTTTTGGTTGATGTGATGAAGAATATGTGGTTGAAAAAGAAGAAAAAGTTAATGATGTGATGAAAAATATTATTTTATTAAAGAATGTGTGGTTGAAAATAAGTAGAAGAATGAGAATGAAAAAATAATGTGACCCAAACAGGGGCTAAATGAATGCAAAATTCTGTTGAATGAAAAAGTTTGATGAAATTAATGAATGAAAAGCGCACTAGGATCCCGAATCACCAGCAATCTCACTTTTAACCTCTATTTCACAATTCGATAACATGATGAATTAGTTGAAAAATCAATATTTATAACTTATCCAATAATCTCTTTCGAGTAATATTGAACATATTCTCACATACCATTTGACTATATTTCTATGAAAAATACAATATATAAGAATGCATGACGTTTTGTAAACACTTAGAGATTCACGTAAAGCATAGCGGTATATTTTTATCCCCTATCGAACCCTACGATGATTTATACCTTGTAGAATCTATTTTCCGTCTTTCGAATGCATAAAATAGATCACCCAAACTCACAAAATCACATGCATTTAACTATGGAGGCAAGAACGTGTATGTAAATCATTCAACATCCATCGATTGTGTTTGAATATCAAATTGCAAAATAGAGAATTAAAAGGTCACATTGCGAGGTTCATCGTTCACCTAGTACATAAAAGTCTAGGCTAGTATGGATAAAATAAAAGAACAATAAAAATAATAAAAAGTAGACATCGCCCAAAAACTAGAAATTAGGCTTGAAATCTTGAATATTGAATGAAATTCCTTGTTCTAGCTCTCTTCCTTACTCTTCAATGTTGTTTTTTTTTTTTTCGTAAGAATTCATAAACCCTTATTCTAGACGAGATTAGGGTTATATAGGGCGTTAAAATATCTTTCCATAAAAGATTGGTTCGGAAAAGGAAACCAGAAAATTCGCGTTACCTTTTGGCATTGCTTCCTTCTCCTTCTTCTTCCAACATTCCATGACATCACAATGTGTTACTTAGCTCAATTTCATGCTTGATTCTCTATTCGGGTAATCTTCTGCATAATTGCATTTTGGTCCCTGAAGTTTCATTTTCTTCCAATTTGGTCCTTTATTGCTCGCTTTTGCATACTCTTCATTACATCCATCAATGTAATACTACAAACACAATTTATATCGAATTAAGTCATATATCAACATATACATCAACAATTTTCCATAGTTTGTGGCCTAAATAAGTGCGTAAAACACACTTATTAGGTATGATGAACAAAACAAAACAACACTTAACTTAGTGACTCATAATGTTTGTATCCCGTTGATTCTTCTAACCAAATAATAGAGATAAACTTCAAGGTACATTAGTCACTATCTTAAGAGCTATAGCGTATAATTTGGTCCACAAATCACAAGAATAGCTTCCAAAATAAGACCAAAGTCCTATTTCTACCAATGAGAAAATTAAGGTCAAGAATTTTGGAGTTATTCCCCCAACCTTTATGTCTTTTCTAAAGTGAATTTGTTTTTTTTCTGATCCAATGTAGAACGGCGATTTCAGATTCATTTTGGAAATTGAACCTTCCAAAGTCATAATAATTAGACCCACAAACACGAGGAAAGAGATTAGTAAATTCCACTGAAGATTCCACAAAGAAAGAGATTAGTAGATTCCACAAAGAAAGAGATTAGTAGATTCCACTGAAGATTCCACAAAGAAAGTTACAAGTCATTTGGGCATTTCTTGAAAAATGTTAAAGTACGAAGAAGAAAATACAGGACAGGAACATGACAACCTGGTCTAACCTCTTAATTGGTTTCAATTATTTTTAGTTAAATAATCGAATATACACTTGATGAACCACTGGACATTCTGTATATCTATCTATTTGTATGTATACTGTTAAAATATTATAAATTGTATATAATAAATTTGTGGTTCGAATCCATGATCGTAATTCTAACATTAGAAATAACAATAGAAGCCATCAAAAAAAAAAAAAAAAAAAATAAAATTTAGAAAAAAATTACATGGCCTCGAACTGGTTCATGCAAATTTTAGCAAAACTTTGTTATTAGAGTATATGAATCAACATATTTTACACCCAACAAATTAAAATAACCAGATGCGAAATGCCAAAATTGGACCCAACAAAAATAATTTTGAACAGCAAGCACATACCGTGAAGAATATAGCAAGCAAAGAACTAGAGGGAAACCTGATTGAAATCGTCCGTAGAAAACCCGCAGATCTGACAGGAGGAGCTATAAGAAATTTTCGATTTTCTTCTTTATAAGAGAGGAACGGATTATTGGAAGAGAGGGGAATGAGGAAGAGAAATATTCATTTCCCGTGTTTTGGTGTTTTGGAAAAATGACCGTGTTTTCTCTTCAATTTTCTCAAAACGTGCAAAACCATGTTTTGTGTTTTCAATGTTAATTTTTTTTTTCCATTTTCAAAATCGCATTTTCAAAAATAAGAAAGAGAACGCGTTTTCACTATTTTTGAAAATTGAAAACAGAAAATAGTTTGAAAATAGTAAAGAGAACGTGACCTAATCTTTCTTGAGTCTTCCAATCTGAATTTCCTCCTTCACTGATTTAACATATGGGATTTGACATGGAAAAAATTGAAGTTGGAATTCAATTGCAACAACCGTGTTCAACATTTCAAATAAAAGGACTAAAAATCGAAAACAAGAAATGGGTGGAGGTATTAATCCATACCTAGGTTCTGTTTTCGCCAAATTTGACACAAGAAATAGTTTTTGTTGCCTTGAATTTTTCGATCTAGAAGAAGACTTCTTCAAAGAAAGCAGATGTAAGGAAAATGGAGAAGAAACATGGGGCAAATGTCTGGGGTTTGAGAGTTGGCAATTGTTGAGAAGAAATTTTATTCTAGAACATTAACACCTAGAGATTTTCAGCCACAATGTCTGCTTACTTTCCGGTGACTTCTCCCCGTATTTTGAGTTCTTTTTCTTGATGCCATCACCATAGCAGCCATTAAAGCTAAAGATAAAAAAACATAGACGAAGATGGAAATCCCGATGGTGTTGCGGTGATATCGATAGTGGTGTCGACAGTAAGTGGCGGCAGGTGACTTTCAGGGTGGGGTTGGGAAAAGGAGTGGGGTTTGCGAAGGAGACAACCCTTTTTTTTATTTTTCCTTTCTTCCTTTTTATTTAATATTTTAATTATTTAAATGGAAATATTGCAAAGTTACAATTTTGTCCTTTGTATATTTGGTCAAAATTATTTTACGGAGTCAACTAACAGTGAAACTAATAGAAATCATCAATTTGGATTTCAGGTGCGAATTTCTGAAAGGTTTTGTACCGTGTGGTATAAATGAAAGATTGAGACAAAGTCTGCTACTAAATTAAATGTTTGGTATCGTGACTGCAATTTTCAAATGAAAGTTTGCTACTAACCTTCATGGTAGCTTTCATTATTCTTTTCAAATGCTCGTTCCAAAAACGAGGATATATAGTTTCAGTATATTCAAAATTTATAACTTTCTACAACTATATGTAAATCTATACATCCAAAATCCTCACCGTACAACCGATTATTCTTTCAAATGCTCGTTCTAGATATACATATATATTTTCATTATATTGACCATCACAACTTTCGTTAGAGATCTTTTTATTTATTGTTGTATTATATTGTATAATGTATACCGTAGATACTCTTGATGCATACCACCGTAACTCTTCAAGGAAATTATGTGGATATAAAAAATTTAGTATCATGAATCTTTATTTGTGCCAAAATTGCAGTGGAACTTTGAAAAGCTTAGGAACTAAATTACAATTTAAGAAAGTTGCATGTTTATGATTTTCAAACTTTAAGATTTAGAGGTATCTTTAGAATTTTCAGAAGTTCAAGGACCAAACTCAAATCATGTGAACTTTAGGGATTAAGTGCAAATTCAAGAAATTATTATGAAATGAGGTTATTTTAGCCAAACATTGTTTCTGGGGTTTAAATTATGTAGAAGAATATATTTGGTTCGCTTTGGAAATTTTTTGTGGACTGTTTATGAATTTTTGGAATTTTAGACTTTGCTTGAGTCAACTAAAGTTTTTTCAAACTTCAAGTTATTGATTTGATGTAGAAAAAATTAAGGATTCTAATGGTACCAATCTCGTGATTTTTCGAACACGTGAAGATGGTTAAATGATTGTTTTCAATTTGAAGGACGCTTTAAGTTTTCGAGTTCTACCATTTTTGGATAGTATTGAGGACTGTTTGGAAGCCTATATTGGTCACTACTTAGCTAAATTAAATTTATGTCTACCGATATATACTAATTTCTATTATGAAAAAAGAGAAAAAGAGAAATAGAAGCCAATAGACTTATATGTATTATAATGAGAACTAAAATCCTATATTTATAGGGAATGATTATGGATGCAATGGTAATAATTTCTAGGGCTGTAGAGATACAATTATCATTTACTAATAAACTTACCATTTTACAACACTCTTCTTTGTAAAACACATTACAAAATATATGCTTCAGTAAAACTTTGTTTGATAAAAATCTAATGGGATAAAAAAATCAAATGAAGTAAAAAGAGTACAGTTATTTTGGAGTATTAAAGATAAATGTCACCTCATTAAAATCTTGTTAGAAAAACCGAGTGGGTCAAAGAGAAACTTCATCTGTATATACTACTTAAGCAGATCTCAACTTTTGAGAATAAAATAATGTCAAATCAATAGTGTCCTTTAGGTAATGAAAAAATATTTTAACACAATTCCAATGTCTTTGTGTTGGTGTCGAGCTATATCTTACAACGAGATTTACAGAAAAAGCTATATCGAGTCGAGTACAGTTTATAAGATAAGTTAATACTCCAGTTGCACTAGGACATTGTACTTCATGACCAATAACCTTTTCTCCATCTTCAAGTGGATGAAAATCATTTTTTTTCCACATTAAGTGATCGAACAACCATATGTGATACCATGGATGTGTATTATCCATATAAAGGTGTTTTAAGACTTTTTCTATATATGTAGATTGACGAACAAATAATTCTTCTCGAAAATGTTCAATCTCGACCCGAGACAGAATTTGGTTTCCCCAAATCTTTTATTTCAAATTCATTTTCAAATAATTTACAATTTTGTTGAACTTTTCAGAAGATCCAATTAAATTTAAAGGCGTGTTCGGTAGAGATTAAAATCGGATTAAAATTGAAAAATTAATCATTATTGTTGACTTTTATTAGACGAATGAGACTTAATAACGGTTATATTTTCAATTTTAATTGGATTTGATGCTTGGCCAAACATGCTCTAAATCATCAAAATAAACTGCCACAATTGCAGATCCAATATTTTTTTTTATGAAAACACATGGACGGACATAGTTATTTTTATAGCATTCTTTCAATAAATACTCATTAAGGCAATTATATCACATGCGTCCAGATTGTTTCAATCCATATAATGATCTTTACAATTTAATTGAGAACATGGTTCTCGGGCGTATTATAGTGACACAATCAAACTAATTAAGAATCTAAAAGTGGTGGTATTCATTACGGGAGAGTATGTTTCATCATAATCAATTCCTGGTCTTGTAATTTTATTATTTTCATTTCTCTTTCGTACAAAAGTCCATTTGTATCTAGCAGGATTACATTTTCAGGTGTTCGAACAATGGGTCTAAACACTTTCTGTCTCTCTAAGGAATTCAATTATGCCTGTATGACTTCTTTCCTACTTTGGCCAATCATTTTTATGTTGACGGTCTTTAACAGACTGTGGTTCTCATTTTACATAATATCAAAAGCCACATTAAAAGCGAAAATATTGTCTATAATAACATTATTTTGTTCCCATAATTTATGAGATAACACATAATTTATTGAAATCTCATTATTTATGAACACTTGTGGTTTTTCGGGAACCATATTTTCAATATTTGATTGATCAATCTTTTCTAATGTTATTTCTTTTGTTCATTTTCTTTTGAACCATTTAGTCGACCACGCTTCTGGCGTATATGAGATTCATTTGTTACAATAAAATGTCCTGCATGGACATCTATTTTTGTTGGAATATCTTCTACTTGTATATATGGCTTTATCACTTTTCTTGTATCAACAAATACATTTGGTAATTTATTTAAAACTCTTTGCAAATGAATAGATTTCTCAATATCTTGCTCACATTGATTGTTGCAGGAACCAAAGTGAGATAGAGTTATTTCATTCCAATAAATTTTACCTAATTTTTCAAGATGTACTTTTTCCCCTTCCAAACTTGAAAAAGTTATTTCGTCAAAATGACAATTTGCAAAACGTACAGTAAATAAATTACTCATTAAATGTTCAAGATAACTAATAATAGATGGTAAATCAAAACCCACGTAAATCCCAAGTCTTTGTTGGGGACTCATTTTAGTGCGTTGTGTGGGTGAAATAGGGACTTGAATAGAACAACCAAAAACCCGCAAATGAGATTAGTCTGATATGAACCAATGTCATAGTATGTAATATGGCATGACCCCTAAAAGAAACTGTGAGTTTTGTTTTCATAAGTAATATTCTGGCAATAAGTTGTAGATATTTAATAAATGACTCCGCTAAACCATTTTGTATATGGACATACGCAACCGATTATTCAATAACAATCACAATTGACATACAATAATCTTCGAATGCTGGTGAGATCTAAAATTACCAGCATAGTCAAGACAAATTGTCTTGATTGAGTAATCTTCTGATAAACCATTTTGTGTATGGACATGCGCAACCGAATGTTCAATAGTAATCCCAATTGACATACAATAATCATCAAATGTTTGTGATTTAAACTCACCAGCATTGTCAAGACGAATAGTCTTGATTGAGTAATCGAGGAATTGTGCTCATAATTTTGGGATTTGAGCAAATAGTCTAGCAAAAGTTATATTCATAGTGAAAAGCAGGCAAACATGTGAACAATTAGTAGAAGAATCAATACATACCCTAAAATAACGAAATTGTTCAAATGGTGGTTGTATTGACCCACCTGTATTTTCATGAATTATTTCCCGAAAAGTTGGAGATTCATTATCGACATTTGTAGCCGAAGGTCTAATGACTAACTTACCTTGTTAACAAGCTACACATGGATAATCATTAGGTGAAAGAATCTTTTGATTCATTTTTTTTTAAAATCCTACAAAGTTTAAAACTATTCTCTCAAACACTAATTCATGTAAATGTAGGAAAAAAAATAATAGAAGAAGATTATTGCAAAACAAGAGTGAATTTTTCCAAGTTAAAGAAATATTTCAAGCATGGAGTTTTTCTTCACATTTTCCATGTCTAACAAGATAAACAATCGACAAAAACTTAACACGAGTTCATTGTCTAGTGAATTTTGTCATTTTCTATGTTAATCTTGAAATGCAAATATCTACGATTAAGAATGGTCCTTTCAAACAAGAGGACTCACAATTAGATCTCGAGAGTATTGATGTATTAACCAAATGCCACTATTATGATTTAGGTTCAACAATTAGGCTATTTTACAAACAAAAATAGCAAAAAATTGAAACAGTAAAGTAAAAATTAAACACAGAGATTTTTTGCTCTAAGACAAGAGGTTCATAGCCAAGCTCATAATCTGCTTTTGAGCTTTTATCACTAGAAGATGTCACTGTATTTATAGGAGTTAAATTATTTAAAGTTACAACTTCAGGGAACCAAACTCAGAAATCACTCAAGATTACAGTATTCCTCTCTCGTATATAAAACCATTCACTCAAGAATGGTGAAACCACAACCCTAACCATTTACAGATGTCACTCAAGAATCTAAACCCAGTAACAGATTTAGTAGATGAAGTATCTTCAAAAATCAAAAGGAAGATGAACTTTTCAGAGGAAAAACAAGAGATTCCCAAAAGTCAAACCGAAGGAATAAAAATAGAGGCCAAACCGTATGTGTTATTAATCAGAAGAACCTAAAAAACATACATCTTTTGGAAGCAACTATAAGGTCAGCCAATCCAACGGTGCAGAAGGTGACACTAGGCAACGTCCCATGAATTCAGCCCACTAACAAAAAGAGTGAGTTGCAAACAAGATTTTTAACCAATTTTAGCAAACTAAATTTTGAACATGTTTTGGCTCAATTCATTTCAACAATCAATGGTCAATGATCCAGTTAGCATACACATTACTCTAGTCAACAGTCAACATTGTGACATATTTCAACAATCTCCACATTGGCACAATAGTTCTATTTCTCTGGTTTCTCCAAGACATGACATCATTTGCTTCTTACTTGATACATAAATCAGCAAGCATTAAAATTGAGTTGGGCAAAACAACCCAAAAACTTGTTTAAAGGCAACACCTTTGTACCTACATGAGCAGGGTTAAAATGAGTTGAAATTTTTTTTTTCAATTTTCACAACACCTTGTGAAATAACATTCATAATAAAATGAAATCTAATATCAACATGTTTAGATCTATTATGTAACACGGGATCTTTCCTTAAATATATAGCAAACTGGGTGTTAAAATGAAAAACTTCTTCATAAATAGAATTAAAATCATATGATAGGTCTTTCAACCAAATTCCTTCTTTTATAGCATCTGTAGCAATTATATATTCTGCCTCAGTAGATGATAAGGCAACAATTATATTCTACCTCATTAGACGATAAGGCAACAATTCTCTGAAGCTGAGATTTTCATCTTATACAAAAATTACACAAATTATACATTAACAGAAGTAGACATTCGGTGATCTCTATCACCTGCATAATCAAAATCAATATAGCCTCTTAGAACAATGCACTTAGATTTTTTTCTAAACTAAATCCCTAAATCAGAAGTTTCCTTGATATATCTAAGAAGCCATTTCATAACTTCACAATGTACCTTAACAGGATTAGACATATATCTGCTATGCACACTTATAGAATATGTCAAATCAGATCTTGATTAGACCATTAAGTACATCACAGACCTAACTGCATTAGAGTGCAGTACTCTTGCCATTCTATCAATTTCTCCATTTGATTTAGGACATTGATCATTTGAAATTTTGAAATGATTTGCTAACGGAAAACTAACAATTTTTGAATTAGACATAACAAACCTCTCTAATAGTTTCATCATGTAAGATTTCTAACATATACTTAATATGCCTTTCTTTCTATTTCTTTAAATTCCAATACTCAGAGTTTTCCTAATCCTTCATCGCAATTGAGATTTTAACTTGTATTTCATTAATTTTATTTCTTTTATGTCATGATTAGACAATAGCATGTCATCAACATAAAGAAGTAGATAAAGTGAATCTTTTCTACCATTTCCTTTACAATAAAGACATGTATCAAAATCAATTCTCTTAAAACTATGTCCAAGTACAAAAGTATCAAGTCTCTTATACCATTGTCTTGGGACTCGTTTGAAGCTATAAAGAGCTTTTTTAAGAAGGCATATCAAATCGATTTCTTATTGATTTCAAAATCTTTTGATTGTTTCATGTAAATAGTTTTGTCAAGATCTCCATTTAAAAGGGCTGTTTTAACATCCAACTGACTCAATTCCCAATTAAACTGTGAGGCTAAAGCTATGATAACTCTGATAGTTGTAAAAAATTTATTGCAATCAATCCCCTTTTTTTTGGGTAAAACATTATTGTCACAAGTCTAGCTTTGTATCTAATTTCATTTTCATCCCTTTCACCTCTTTTAATTTTATAAATTCATTTACAGTTAACCAACCTTTTACCCATTGATTTTTAGTTAGAACTAACGTTTTATTCTTTTTAAGAGATTGCATTTCATCTCGCATTGCTGCAAGCCAATGCCTAGACTCTTTACTACTCACAACTTCTTCAAAAGAATCAAGTTCATTTTCAATTGGGCTTTGAAAAATTAAGAGTGAAAATCTTCGTCAAACCTAACATGAGGTCTTATTTATCTTATTTGCCTATCTCAATCAAGTTAATAATCATTTAAAAGTTGATTTGTTTTCAAATCATTTTCATTATGAGATTCACCAACTAAAGCTCCATCATTTGGAGTTTCATCATTTCCAACATGAATATCAGCTTTAGTCTAATGATGAAACTAATCAGTTTCAGTGTGCTCCACGTCAATTTCAATCCCCATTTCTCCATTTTTAGTTTGATTTGAAGGTGTAGGTATCTTCTCAATGTTAAGAAAAGGAAGATCATACTCATTAAAGACTACATTTCTACTTATTATGATCTTAAAGTTTTTAGATTCCCTAACTCATAGTCTATACCATTTCACCATAACCTAGAAAATACATTTCAGATATCTAGTCTCTAATTTTCCTTCATAATGATGTGCAAAAGCTACATATCAAAAGACTTTCAGGTCACTAACCATAGATTTTCCACTCCATTTTTCTTCGAGAGTTTTATAGTGTATAGCACTTGCAGGGCTCCTATTTATCAGATAACCAGTACTTTTTGTAGCCTCATCCCAAAATAATTTTGGTAGTCCAAAACTCAAAAGCACACTTCTTACTTTTTTAAGAATAGTTATGTTCTTTTTTTCAGTTAGATCATTTTGTTGTGGAGTGTGAGTGTGTGTCATAGTTCTGTGTCTCATCGTGGAAGACAATTTGCACAATTCATCAAATTCAAAGTTATAGAATTCTAAACCATCATTATTTCTTAATATTTTAATTTGTTTATCTGTTTTATTTTTAATTAAAGTTTTCCATTGTTTTGAGAATGTTGGAAGTATCAAACTTTAACCAATTTTTTTCTAGAAAAGTCACCAATGATTAAAATGAAGTATTTAAAACCAGCATAAGTTGACACAGTAGCTGGTCCCTAAAGATCAATATGCAAATATTCAAGTACAGACACAGATTTATGCATTCCAGGCAAATATGGTAGTTTATTATGCTTTCCAAAAATGCATTAATCACAAAAACAGAGTTTTTCAACATTATCCTTTTCAAAGGCACATTATTTTCGTAAGATTTGTAATCATTTGTTTCTAATATGATCCAACATCTTGTGCCATATTTGACACTTGTCATTTTGAACAGAGATTGTTGCTAAAGTGAAATAGAAAGTATTTTACTTTTCAAAATGTATAGGCCATGTCTCTTGGGAGCTTCAGTCTGAGTCAAGAAACCATTCTTACCTAGATTGACAGTTTACAGCAACATAAACTTCATCAACATTAGCCACTTCTTTGTAGGCTGAAGTTGCTCCTCCATCAATTTTAGAGTTATTCTTCATACCACTAGGTCTTTTGGGATAATCCTTAATAAAATCACCTTCTTGACAGTAAAAGCGATTTTTCCCTTTAGCTTTAGCTTTATCTTTGCCTTTCATTTTATTTTTGTATATTCCCTTCTTCTTGTATCCAATCTTCATATTAGAATTACCATTTTTGGGATTAAATTAGGATTTAACCATCAGGTTTTCCTCACTAACAAATTCCTTACCCTCAGGTTTCAACACTAACTCCTTACATCTTAAGGCACTAATAATAACATTAGTAGTTAGAGTTTCTCTATCATATTCGATTACATTTTTAACATCTTTATATGCATCACCAATTGAATTTAGTAAAATCATAGCCTACTAATCTTTTTGAGATTTTTTCACCAGAGTAGGTAAAGTCATGTGATAATATGTTTTGTCTATCAATATTGACCTCAAGATCAAGTGAGGGATCCAATTTGAAACCAAAGAATTGTTTAAGAAGATATACTTTATTGGGAATGATTTTATTCATATATGTATCTTCTAATTTTTTCCACAATTCAACAACAGTATTTGTTTCACCAATTTCTCTTGCATATTATCAAACAAATGTAGAAAAAATGAACTCCATGAAGTTTTATTAAGTTCATTTATTTTACTTTCTTCAAGATTATCTAGCCATTCCTAATCAATGGCCTTAGCTCATTTTTGTTGAAGTAAATTAGTCCTCATTTTCTGACACCAAAGACAAAAGTCTCATTTACCATTAAAAAAACCTTGTTCAAAATTTGAAGAATTCATACTTTGAGAAAATTTGAAATAGTGAATGCTCTTACATAAAACTTCCAGTAATTTACAACTTGATACAATACAGTTATCAACACACAAGAGAACAACTGAATAAACAATTGCAAAATTTTAAAGAAATGAAACAGAGAAAGTTCACAAGATGATCAACAGTTATATCATAGTGATTTTATCACAATAGTACAATCTCGGCAAGTATTATTTCATAAAAACATATACATGTATGTAAACAATATTCTACAAGAACAACGTATGTACAAGATTTAATCTCAATCTTGACTTAAGTCAAGGCAACCCTAATATTTCAAACAACTCGAAAGGTTTTTGGACGTAAAAATTGTCAAGAGAGTCACGGATCTCATTTATAGAAACCTCGAGGAATAATAAAACTATATATACAGTAAACCATAAAAAATAACGAACTTATTAGATCCCTTTATTAGGGCTTCAAAAAATAACAATCGACTGTGAATCAACCACTTGAAGTTTCAAATCTATAGTAGATGGAGCCAAGAACCACCGTCTGACTACTCTGATACCACTGTTATGATTTAGGTTCAACGATTAGGAAATTTTACAAACAAAAATAGAAGAAAATTAAAATGGTAGAATAAAAATTGAACTCCGAGATTTTTGCCCTAAAGTAAGAGGTTCATAGCCAAGTTCTTAATCTCCTTTTGAGTTTCTATCACTAGAAGAAACCACTACATTAGCTAGAGCCAAGTCTCCAAAGTTACAACTTCAAGGAACAAAACTCAAAAATCACTCAAGATTACCTCCCACATATCAAACCATTCACTCAAGAATAGTGAAATCACTGATAAGTGTATTTTATACACTTATTTGGGCTCCAAAATATTGATATTTCGTAATTCTTTTAATGGAATTATAGCCTAATTTACTGTATAATGTGTTATTAGGTGAAACTCAATGAATGAAAGTGAAATTGAAAGAAAGAAACGAAAAAAGGCAAAAAAAGGCAAGATCTAAAGTTTGGGAGCTAAAGTACAAATACTCAAAAGTTGTGTCGAAGCTCACGATGAAGATTCGAGAATGCTAGGGGTCAAATGGATACAACTAAAGGTCAAAAGGAGTGAAAACAAATCAATTTTCAACCGTACAAGGATGTCTAAATTTTTAGTTGGAGATTGAAACCCATTTTTGGCCCAGTAAACGTTCATATTAAAAAGAGCTATTTCTATTAAAGTTGTAACCTTTTGAATTTAGGGTTTGCTGTTTGGGCCATGAGAAGCCCACAAAAAGACTCCAATCTGGCCAAAACGTGTAGGGGACTATAAATAGATAAAAGATGGCACGAATTAGGGGTTCCACATATTGAAAAAAAAGATATAGAAGAGTCAAATCATGAGAAGAAAATCATCAAATTTTTCAATTTGAGATATCGTATTCATCCAACTTGGCCCTTCCTTATTAAACGAAAAGGTACTTGCAAAGTACTTTAAAGCACTTGCCAAGTTGAATGAATACGATTTGTTCATGGGGAGATTTTATGTACTGGGAAGGATTTCAACAATGGAGGTACAATCTATTTGAAGGAGTCAACGGGATCGACTTCTCATTTTCTATGGATCTAGATTGTGGACCGATCATTCAACCCGAAGATATATCGACTATGGAAGAAGGGATTGAAAAGAATGATGTGTTGTTCACAACAGAATCAANAAAGAATGAATTTTTGTTCACAACAGAATCAAATGAGGATGTGGCAATCATTATAATGAAATCATATCATTTTTTTCCATCTTTATTGATTGTTCAAAAATTGATTTTATGATTAAGCGCGATGTAGGAGTGGAAGTCTACATAGTTGAAGTTGAATACGATGAAATAGAAAGGTCATATCACATCGAAAAGGGCAAGGTAGAAGTTTGGAGACTAAATGAAAAGTGGATCAAAACCAAACGAAGGAAAATGAGCAAGGCATCCAGAACCTTCTTTAGGTGTCCGTGATTCAATTGCCAAAGTCGAGCTAAAAACTATAAAAAAAAAAAAAGCGCTTCTTGAGAGGCAACCCAAACTCCTTTCCTTTTTATGTATTCTGTTTTAGTTTATTTGTGACTCATCATCAATACCTCGTTCCCCTTGGGTCTTCTATATGTTAGCTGGTTAATTAGATGTTAGAGCTAAGTAACACTTGTTTCAATTATTTCATCTTAATGCTTTATTTGACTTTTTAGGAACACGAAATCGCGGAACATTTAAACCAATATTTACCAAGGAGCCAAATGGAGCAATAGGAAAGCTAGTCAGTGTTACACGTCTTATCAGGAAGTCTGATAAGTGTGTTTTTGCGCACTTATTTAATACATAGACAAGCTTATTATCGATTAAAATGAGTTGATTTCTGCTCACAATTGTGAAACATTTGCTTTTGTATAATCGAAGACCGGGAAAGCAGAGAGTGTGTTCAACAGGTTGGGTTCTCAACATTCCTTAACGCCCACTAGAAGACAAGCTGAATCCCGGGGAAACCAACCCAGCGAGAAACCGGATAACGAAGTGAATGCCCTCAAGAAACGCATTGCAGATCTAGAAGCAAAAAGCAAAGGAGGCTCAAACGAATATTTCACAAAACGCCATTCACCATTCACTGAAGACATCCTGGAGGAGCCATTACCCGAGAAAATGAAAATGCCCCAGCTAACCGGATACGACGGGGAAGGAGACCCCCTCAGCCACTTAGATAAATACTGCTCATGGATGGAACTACAAGGAGCCGGAGAAGCCATCATGTGCCGTGCTTTTCCCCTAACCTTGGGAGATAAGGCTCAAAGGTGGTTCAGGAGGCTACATCAAAGGTCCATAAAATGCTGGGACGATCTTGCCACTGCGTTTCTCGCCCAGTTTATGGGTTCAAAAGCAAGAACCACACCCAAAGAAAGGCTTGTGAGTATAAAACAAGGGAAATCAGAAGCCCTCAAAAGCTACTTGGACAGGTTCAACAAACAAATCATGGAGGTGGAGAAAATTTCCGACGATGCAGCACTCATGGCAGTGTTGTCCGGGCTACGACCTAGAACGAGATTCTGGTGGTCTGTCCATGAGGATGGCCCACAAACATATCACGAACTCCTAGGCCGAGCTGAGAAGTACATCAGCGCGGAAGAAGCCACCTCTGACCATGAGGACGCTAAGCAACGTCCCCAATCCCCCCAGCGTGCAAAGGGAAGGCAAGCAGAGAAAGACGGAGGTAGGGAAAAAAGGAAGGATAAGAGGGATCAAAGCCGCTCTAGGCCATATCCGGACAAATTTCGAGATTATCACCCCTTAAACGCCACTTTGGAAGAGGTTTTTCTTCAAGCAGAGGCAAAAGAGTCCTTCCGCCGACCTCCGCCCGGAAGGAAAGAAACAACTGGCAAAAGCCAGGGGAAGTACTGCCGCTATCATAGGACAACCGGACACAACACCGACAATTGCAGAAACTTGAAGGAGGAAGTAGAAACACTCATTAGACGAGGTCATCTACAAGAGTTCGTAGCAAAACCACAGGGATCAAATCCTACTGGACTCCAACAATCAAACCAGCGGGGAGAAAACCAACAAGCACGGTCCGAACTCCAAGCTCGCGATCAGCAACCCCGTGCTGAACTCCGAATGCTAATAAGTGGAAATCAATGCCTAGAAGGTTCCAGGAGGCCCAGGCGCAAGTTGACGCGCGATGCCCACGTTTATCAGAATTTCAGTGTGAGGTGCCCCACATCCGAACCCGCAGTTCACCCAGACCCTGAGTGGTTCGAATTTTCGGAAAAAGATGCACAGGGAGTCTTGCAAAACCAAAGCGACGCATTGGTCATTGCGATGAATGTAGCAGGAGTCCAAATACACCGCACTCTAGTAGATAATGGGAGTTCGGTAAATGTAATTTACTACCGAACTCTGAAACAAATGGCCATCCAGGATCAGTACCTTCAACCATATCCCCGGAAGTTACAGGGATTCTCCGGAGATTCAGTTGAAGCTCGGGGGCAGATAGTGCTTAGCGTTGAGTTCGGTGAACCCCCATGTTACAGGAGGATATTGGCAGACTTTGTTATAGTAGACATACCTTCAAACTATAATGCCATACTGGGAAGGCCCTTATTGCACGAACTGCAAGCAGCTACCTCGATATATCATTATTGCCTCAAATTCCCCACTCCAAATGGTCCAGGTGTAATACGCGGAAACCAAGTGGAGGCAAGAGCTTGCAATGTAGATCTGCCTAGACCCTTAGTAGGAATGCTAAACAGTGAGCACTGCCAACATGACGAGGTACTAAGGACCGAAGACTCAAAAACACCCGAGCTTTCGAAGGACGGTCCAGCAAGTACAGCCAAATTTTCACCAGATCTGTTGGACCCACGGCTAATAGTACGAGGTGGAGAACCTGTTGAGGAACTGGATATCGTCAAGGTCGGTTCGGACACACCGCCAAAAGAGCTGAAAATAGGGCACGACCTCATGCCCCCAGTACGGGATCAAATCATCAAATTCCTCCAAGAAAACCTCGACGTATTCGCTTGGGAACATTCTGATATGAAGGGGATCAGTCCAAAAATCATGTGCCACAAATTGGGAGTTGATCCCTCAGCACGACCTAAACAGCAAAGGAGGAGGCCTCTAAATCCAGAACGATACGACGCCCTCAATAAGGAAGTACAGAAACTACTCAAGAATGGATTCATCCGCGAAGCAAAATATCCAAAATGGATCGCCAATCCAGTACTGGTCAAGAAGAGCAACGGGGATTGGAGGGTATGCATAGATTTCAGCGATCTAAACAAGGCATGCCCCAAAGACGGATTCCCTTTGCCAAGGATCGATCAAATGGTAGACGCCACTGCCGGACACGACCTACTCAGCTTCATGGATGCATACTCAGGTTATAATCAGATTCCCACGCATGAACCCGACCAAGAGCACACAGCATTCATCACTGACAGAGGTCTGTACTGCTACAAAGTCATGCCATTCGGTCTCAAGAACGCCGGAGCCACCTATCAACGCCTGGTCAACTCCATGTTCGCCAAACAAATCGGAAAAACCATGGAAGTGTATGTGGACGATATGTTGGTCAAAAGTACAGAGGCTTGGGAGCACCAGCAACATCAATCCGAAATGATCGAAATCCTAAGAACATATGGGATGAAGCTCAACCCCCACAAATGCGCTTTTGGGGTAAG